>JAQGCP010001509.1:0-12227 GCA_034699885.1 Acrobeloides thornei | reverse complement strand
TGCACTAACGTAATCAATTTTTATGAGGAGGGCCGACCCCCTCCCCCCAACATGATTACGTAATATCTGGATGACCCATAAACGCAATTAAGCAATCGTTAATAAAAACACTTTTCCTAACGATCGAACAAATTTAAACATGTTTATAATTTGTCTTCAAATTGAGGTTTTCGTTGCAAATTCGTTCGCTTGAGAAAATTTTCAACTTGAGATTTTCTTCACGAATTTGGGGGGCCACTAAATAGAATTGAAGAGAGGGGGCCAGTAAATCAAGACTCGACTGTATTAGTATCATTATCAGAAATGACTTAATTCTGAGCTCAGAAAACATCTCTGATAAGAATATTATAATACCCCCCAAAGCCTCCTTTTTGACACCTCTGCTCTCGTTTTGACCTCTGCCCCTAGTGAATTTACAAAAATTTCTCCATTTTTTAAACTCCTTTTTGAAGAAGTTTGCCTCCTTTTTGGAGATTTGTTGCCCCCTTTTCTAAAAATGAGTATAACATCCCTAGTATAGGGGGATTGAGAGTTTTAAAACGACTTATACCATTCGACTTATCTCGGTGAGAGGAATGGAACGGCGGTGTGATACTTGCGGACGAAGACTTGCGAACGGACATTTGCGGACGGAGACTTGCGGACGGACATTTGCGGACGGGACATTTGCGGACGAAACGTTTGAAAAGTTCAAATTTTTCAAAAAATTCACATTTTTCAAAAATTTGAAATTTTTCAAACGTTTCGTCCGCAAATGTCCCGTCCGCAAGTGTCACACCGCCATGGAACGACATACATATCGTGGCGGTACCTAACCCCTAACCCTATATCCAAAAATTGAAACAATTAAAATTTATTAAAACAAAAATTGATTAATATCTAGATATTAGAATATGAATAAGGCTGAAATAAATAATAAAAAAATTAAAATAAATATAAAAGCTATTAAAACACGATATGGTGCCTTTAGTCCACCATCGTCATTGTCTTCCATTACAATTCTCCTTTCTGGGTTTATTTCTATTCTCCTTTCTGGTTTTATTTCTATTGTCCTTTCTGGTTTTGTTTCTATGAGAGCGTCAGTTGGTTCAAAACGCGATTTGTCCTCAGTATAACCATTTGATGAAACAACAGGTCGAGGTTCTTTTAATTGATTGCGATTAGCTAAATAAAATTAAGTTAATTGCTATAACACATGTTTGATATTAATGATATGGAGCACATGGTGACAAACCCCGGAATTAGGATTTTCTTCAATTTTTTCTTCAACCTACTTTTTTCAACTTCAGTATAACCATTTGATGAAACAACAGGACGAGGTTCTTTTAATTGATTGCGATTAGCTAAATAAAATTAAGTTAATTGCTAAAACACATGTTTGTTATTAATAATATGGAGCACATTGTGACAAACCCCGGAATTAGGACTTTCTCCAACCTACTTTTTTCAACTTCAGTATAACCATTTGATGAAACAACAAAACGAGGTTCTTTTAACTGATTGCGATTAGCTAAATAAAATTAAGTTAATTGCTATAACACATGTTTGATATTAATAATATGGAGCACATTATGACAAACCCCGGAACTAGGACTTTCTCCAACCTACTTTCTCCAACCTACTTTTTTCAACCTATTTTCTCCAACCTACTTTCTTCAATCTACTTTCTTCAACTTTTCAAAATTTCATCAACATTCGTTTCAAATCGTCTCAATAAACAAATTCAATTTATTCAGGCAACGTTGATGATTCAATAAAAAGTTGAAGAAAGTAGGTTGGAAAAAGTATTCATAAAGTCAAAGTTGTAGAAAGCAGGTTGAAGAAAAAAAAGTTGAAGAAAGTCCTAATGCCCAAGCCCCAGTCAAAAAAGGGTCCTTGCGCTGAGCAAAAAATGTCAACAAATCACCTTGGTCCCATTACAGGGTGCGTTAAAAGTTCGTGATCACCTTCAACTTTTATAATAAGCAATATATAACAATAACAAAACAACAAAAATTATTCAAAATATCCTCCTTTAGCTTCGATACATTTATTCAGCTATTTTGCTATAAAAAAAGATGTTCACAAGAGAGCAAAAAAGCGCAAAAATAATAGAAGCTAAAGGAGGATATTGTGAATAATTTTTGTTGTTATTGTTACACAGGGTGATTCAAAAGTTCGTGAACACTTCGCTGGATCCACCCCTTGACACTTCGCATGTTTTGCGGAGTTCTCGAAGTCCTCGGGCGACCGAATCTAAGCCTATCTTCAAAATTGCCGGTTTCTTCATGGCACTTTAAAGCCTTGTGCACAGTCGACTTGGGCAGTTCCAGAAGCTCGACAATTTCTCGAATCGACTTTCCTTTCTCATGCAATCGGACAATAGCTGGACGAAATTCGTCTGGGTGAAATCATGAAGGAAATTCTTTTTCGACGCGCTTTTTCAATACAAGGTGGTCCACTTAAAATGCAACACTTAAATTTTCGCATTTTTATCACTTTTTCCATTTAAAATTTTATTTTTTAGAATTTAAAATGAAAGATTTGCGACCCGCTATAATTAGAGCGCATGAAAAAGGCAAAGGAGTCCGTGAAATTGGCCGATTTCTTGATATTGAACCGTCGACAGTCTCTCGCGCTATCAAACGATTTGAAGACTTTCCGAAGCGTTTGAAGGCCTGCATTGATGCGAATGGTGGCCATTTTGAATAAACCTTGTTGTTTTGATGTTATAAATTGTTATTTGTTGTGTTTGAATAAATTTGTTGAAAAAAAGTGATAAAAACCCGAAAATTTAAATGTTGCATTTTAAGTGGACCACTTTGTAGTCGAGAATAGGGCCTCTGGTTCCCTAGGTCCCTAAATCCGAAATATCATACTAGATTTAGAGCGTTGATTAGTATCAGATATAATTTTGGCTTGAATGGCTGCACCATATGCTACTGCTTCGTCCGGATTCATGCTTTTATTGAGTTGGTTTCCAGAAAAGAAGTCTGACAATAACTTTTGAACCGCGGGAATTCGTGTAGATCCACCAACCAAGACAATATCGTGGATCTGAGACTTATTCATTTTGCTTCCTTCAAGTGCTTTCTTAACCGGCTCCATCGTTTTTTGGAACAAATCTAAATTAAACGCTACAAATTGCGCCTGGGTGATGGTCATGTATAAGTCAATGTTATCGAAGAGACAGTCGATTTCTAGACTAGACTGAGAATAGCTGGACAATATATGTATCAGATGTTCACATTCGTTCCGTAGACGACAAAGTGCGCGTGGATCCGTCGTCAAGTCTTTCTTATACTTTTGCATGAATTCTTGAACAACGTAATTAACCACGCGGTTATTAAAATCTTCTCCGCCCAAATGCTAAAAATTTAAAATTTATATGGCGCAAGCAGTGGCGTACTCATGGCTCACAAATGAGACGCTTCGCACTACACCACAGAGACTTAAATTCTAAACTCAAAAGACCACTCACATTATTACCAGCTGTAGACTTTACTCTAAAGAAACCATCATTAATTATTACAATTGTTGCGTCGCATGTACCGCCACCCAAATCGAAAACTAGGACTCTTCGATCCCCAATTCCTTTTCTGCCCAAGCCATATGCCATAGCAGCTGCAGATGGTTCTTTAATAATTCGAATGTCAGTAAAGCCTAACAAAAAAATCGTGATAAACTAAATGATAAAAAAATACAACCTGCAATAGTGCCAGCATTTATCGTAGCTTGACACTGCAAGTTGTTAAAACTAGCCGGAACAGTAAGGACTGCGGATTTGACAGGTGTGCCCAAGAATGCCTCGGAGATATCCTTCATTTTTGTCACAATCATTGCCAAAATCGCTTCAGGAAAATATGTCTTCGTTTCGCCTCTGTACTGAACTTGAATCTTCAGACGTCCATTTTCATCCGAGACAACCTTGAACGGCCAATGCTTCATGTCGGCTTGAACATTTGGATCATCGAATTTGCGACCAATCAAGCGCTTCAGATCTAAAATTGGAGCATTAAAAACGCATCTCTTACTGATTTTTACCAAAAACGGTGTTTTGTAGATTCCTTGCCATTTGGTTTTTCGCTGCTTCACCAACCAGAATCTCAGTTTCCGTAAATGCAACATAAGATGGCGTAGTCCTGTTGCCTTAACAGAATGGATATGAATTTTTGTCTATTATAAAATACATGCAAAAATATAAATTTTCGTTCTAATACAAAAAAATTAAAATCGCTTGAAACATGTAACAAGCCCTGAATTTATGGCTGTGGCGGAAACTTAAAAAAGCTTCAACTCATTTTCGTGTAAACCATTTTTCGAGATCGACCACTCAACAGATTCCACACAATGATATCTTCAACTCTCCGAAGCTATTTTTCTTTTTTTGATCGAAAAAATATAATTTTTATTGAAAAAATCTCATTTTGGGAGGAGGGGGGGGGGTTTGAAACTTTTGGATATAACTGAAAATTTTTCGCCTACGCTCCAAAATCTAGCTTTGGAGATTTATTTCTACAGTTCTCACGAACATTTTAAGACCAAGATCTCGAGAAATGGTTTACACAAAAAAGAGTTGAAGCTTTTTGAAATTTGCGTTTTTAACTATTCTACTTGTTTTTTTTATTTGGCCATAGAAAAATAAGTACGTATCCGACTGGCCTAATTATTTTGCATTCGTTAAAAATTATTGACTCAAAATCTTTTTTATTAGCTTCCTAGGCTTAAACTAACTTTTTCATAAGTCATGAAAAGCTTTTGGGATTTGCCAAAAATGCTAACTATCATAATGACCAAGCAACTATGGCTACGGTTAATTCTTGAAAAAATTGATAAAAATTTAACTTTTTCAACTTAAAAAATTTATATTTCACCGTTTTTGGCCGTGCCAAACAATATAGAACAGTTTTAGAAGCAATTTGGAAAATTTTTTAAAAATCGATTTTTCGATGAAAAAGTCATTAGGGGGAGATCCTTATGATTTTGAGTCAAAAAATTTTTTTCAAAAATTTCTTGCACACGTTCAAAAACGCGCTATTCATGTTTAAAAATGCTTAAAAAACCAGAATAAGCAGTTTTAGACACGATTTTCGTCTGGACACACTTTGGAACACCGTCAGCAAGAAAAATTCAATTTTACCATGGTCATTTGCTATAATCTCGACTTGGCCATTTATAAAAACGCCGACGCATGCATATGTCGTTCCCAAATCAATTCCAATTATATTTGTTCTATCCATATTTAAAGATGGCTTTCTTAAAATTAAATAGATGAAATAATTACATCAAATAAAAAATTTTATTAGATAGAAAATAATGCATTGTGATTTTCTTAAAGACGCTTTTTATCAGCATAAAATGTTCACAGATTATTTTCTGGCCCGTAAGGAAAGAAGGAACTATTTACAAGCAAAATATTGAAGAAATGATATGCCTATTTGTGCTCTATTAGCAAGTAATGTTATCAAAAGAACTCATTTAGGGGCAAAAGAAGAAGTTGCATGTGCAACTACTTGAAAAAATGTTTGACAACTTTTTGATAACATTTTGACAACTTTTTTGACATGCTTGAACGCACTCTTAAGCCCATATTTATCTATCTAATTTTCAACAAGCTTTTTCCCAGTTTTGCAGAAAATTGACTAATTTTTTGCATGAAAACAACCAATTTTCGAAAAAATTATCACATTTTTTGCCATATCGAAATAGTTTTGTATTTTGTTTTAATTAAAGGTTTTTATTGTCATATTTTTATCAATAAAAATATATGAGCAAAAATTTGTGAGCAGGACGTCGGCGATGATATGGCAAGTAGATGTGGAAGAGCAACATCGAAGAGTGGCGATAAAATGGCATATATGTTTTGACTAGTCGAGCACATCCGTCGACGAAATAAAAACTGGGTTGGCATCACTTGCGCACACATATTTGCGCATCTAATATTTGCGCTGCGTCATTTGCGCATGGACATTTGCGTAGCGTCATTTGTACATATACACCTGCGCAGCGACATTTGCACATGCAACATTTACGCATGCAACATTTGTGCATTTGTGCATATACAACTGCGCAGCGATATTTGCGCACGGACATTTGCGCAGCGTCATTTGTGATATATACCTGCGCAGCGACATTTGCACATGCAACATTTGTGCATGCAACACTTGCGCATGCAACATTTGTGCATACACTGCGCATAGACATTTGCGCGCGCCATTTTTGTATATACACCTGCGCAGCCACATTTGCGCACGGACATTTGCGCATGCAACATTTGCATATGGACATTTGCGCAGCGCCATTTGTGCAAATGCCGGATCAACGTTAGCGCTCGACACTTCCTGTGAATTCGAATAACTCTTACTTTAGGAGTGTAAATATTCACGTTTATGTAGTGAAATTATATTTTAAATAAAGTGTGTTGAATGAATCCAATTTTATTTGAATGTAACAAATGAACTTTGAAGGGTTTGATTTTTTAAATTTACGCATGGGTCATGCCTCATGAAATAAAACGAAGAGTGTCAATTTGAACTTATAAAATGACAGAAAACAAGAAAAATCTTTATTTTTTTTAGTAAATGTCGAGAAATAAAACGTATTTGACTGCGGTTATAACGAAAAAACCTCGGGAGCTAGTATAGTTGAAGCGTCGCACTGAACGTGAATTTTTTTAGAAAATTTTTTAAAACTTTTTTGCGAGAAATGATCCCTTTAGGGGTAATGTTATGTGGGGAATCCGAATTTCGCATTCCTAAAGCATGAAAACGCTTCATGGAATGAAGCGTTCGCATTTTGGCGGGAAAGTTTGTGCAGAATACGTAAATATCAAATATAAAACATGATTTTCTTGTTCAGATTGTTTCAAAAACATTCATATTGTTTCACAAAACACTTTTTTATTGATTCAAAGAAGCGTTTTTATGCTTTAGGAATGCGAAATTCGGATTCCCCATATAAAATTACCCCTAAAGGGATTATTTCTCGCGAAAAAAGTTTTAAAAAAATTTTTCGAAAAAAATTCACGTTCAGTGCAACGCTTCAACTATACTAGTTCCAAACCTCGATTTAACAGCACCCCCTAGGGGTGCCGTTAAATCGAGTTTTGACTGTGCAAAAATTGAAAATTATATAAAACTTTTAACATAAAAATAAATTGCATTTAAAAATATTTATTTTCTGCTCAATTTCATAGGTTACATGCTCAAACCTGTTGCTTTCAAAATCGCCATATCATTTTGGTAATTATAATTGGCAATGAATTTTACGACTTCGTATTTTATTTGATCTGGAGCCTGATCCAAAAGTGAGAAGCTAACTGTGGATACGTTCTAAAACAAACAGTTAAATTTAGTTTAACATTTTATTTTCTTACAAAATATTGGTCCAAATAAGGTTTTATCATGGGGTTGGTTGCGAGTTGGTTATTATACAAACTGATGGCTCGGTTATAAAAATCAACAGATCTTTGTTGCCATTGTTTAAATGATTGCTAAATATACCGTATTATCTCTAATAGAAGGACATGTCCTTCTATTTTTCAACCTCCCTCTGAGACGTAAATTTTAGAAAATTTTTCATAAAACATAAGGGGGGACCATTATGTTTTTAGGTGACCCCTGTCCTTCTATTAGAGACTGTCCTTCTACTAGAGACTGTCCTTCTATTAGAGATAATACGGTAATTTATTAATAATTTGAGATATTTTTTATCTTAAATGAATCAACTATATACCTGTAATTGCATAGGAAGTTGAGTTGAAAATTGACTTAGTTGCGCATCATAATCCGGCACTGTGATATATGCAAGCACAATATTAGCGAGCTGTTGTTTTTGAGGCATATTCAGTTGACTATAGAATGGTGCCGAATAAAGTATAATCCTATTATAGAGATCTCCATCACCTGCATATACCATTACAGAAAGACAAACACAGGAGAGGACAATTTTTCCAAGCATCTTTAAAAAGTAACTATTGACGAAGTTAAATGTAATAGATTGAAGAACACTTTTATACAAAACTTTTATTTATATTTGCTATTAATTTAACATGTGGGCTATAAATATTACTTCCTAAGTCTGCTTTACATGACTCAATGTTTTACATGACTCAATGTTAATCAGAGCTTACTTTCGAAGTTTGCTTTGACTCAATGTTTAAATTTTATTGACTGAAGTAAAAATGTGTTTGAGTTGAATTCGAAAGGTAAGCGCAAATGATACAAGCAGGGGGTAGCCAAATTACGATTGATTACGAGGGGAGGGTCAGTAAATAATAAAAAATTCAAAAATTCAGTGCCTTGGGGTCCATTCGAGTCTTTGAAGATGGTGGTGGACCATACATTGGCAATGGGGGTACTGTACCCCCCTAATTTGTCGTATCAGGGAAAAAATTAATGGACCAATTCGTATTTGGGAAGCCGCCCAGACTGAATTCCTTGTGAAAATTCGTATAAGAATTCATAAATCGAGAACGAATTCGTATTTCGACTTTTTCACCTGTCGACGGTTTTTTTGGTCGACAGTAACCTTTGGGACCAATTCGTATTTTGGGGCCCAGTACCTCCCCCCGCTTGCCCATGTATGTGGTGGACTATCTTTCCCAGATGAGTATATGGAAAACAACATCCCTGACCAAGTCACTTTTCAGGGGCCGAGGAGTAAAAAATGTAAAAATTGCTAACAAGCGTACGCATGTAAAAATTGAAAATTCTTTAGATTAGCGAAATTTGCCATAATTTTTATATATTCGGGAAATTCATGAAAAATGGAGCATTTTTTGTTTTTCCAGTAAATTCTGAATCGTTATCGTTGTCGAGGTAATGGCGTTTAAAGTTGGCGATTTTTGAGTTACGATTTTGGATTTTAAATTCCCGCCAAGACCCTGATTCATCTTCAAAGGCTCGAATGGACCCCAAGGCACTGAAATTTGGAATTTTTTATCACTTAATTTTGTTAAGCTGTTGAGAGGTTTGACATATGCAAAAATTAGAAGGTACTGGAATTCTCTTGCTGAGATAGACCAATTTTTGTGAAAATTTAAGGGTTCCCACTGGTATAAAAATGTGTAGGCATACCCCTTCAAACCTAATCAGAAAACTTAAATGAAGTCCACCGACTACGGAAAGTGTATAGAAACATAGCACGTGCGTAGCCCTGAAAAATAAGAAAATTTCAAGTCAAAACTATTTATCCATGAAACGAAAGAATTTTTTCAGGTCCGACTTACCTGTATAGACGGTTACCAAACACGGTTACCGGCCTTTGGTTACCGACTTCATATAAGGATTTTCATGAAAAGTGATGTTCTAAAAGTTATTCCTAAGATCATGGGAAACAATTTTGTAGAATATTAATTTTTATAAAAAAAACTTTTATATTGAAGAAAAATCGTATGGTAACCAAAGCCCGGTAACCGTAACCAAAGGCCTAGTGCTTCAATCGTAATCATTTGGCTACCCCTGCTTGTATCATTTGTGTTTACCTTTCGAATTCAACTCAAAAACATTTTTACTCCAGTCATTAAAATTTAAACATTGAGTCGTATAAAGCAAACTTTGGAAGTAAGCTCTGATGAACATTGAGTCATGTAAAGCAGACTTAGGAAGTAATATTTATAGCCCACATGTTAAATTAATAGCAAATACAAATAAAAGTTTTGTATAAAAAGTGTATCTATTACATTTAACTTCATCAATAGTTTTAGTTTTTAAAGATGCTTGGAAAAATTGTCCTCTCCTGTGTTTGTCTTTCTGTAATGGTATATGCAGAAAAAGGATCGCTAAATGATAGGATCCTACTTTATTCGGCACCATTTTATAGTCAACTGAATATGCCTCAAAAACGACAGCTTACTGATATTGTGTTGTCCGAGCGTCAAGTTCACAATAAAAATAGGAATTTTAATTTTGTTTATAGTTTAACATGAATTTTTTTCTTTTTATAAATACAGTGCTCCCTCGATATAGTGACACCCCCTCAAATTTGATATAGTGATACCCCCTTCAAAAAAACGGTTACCTGTCACATTCTCAAATTTATAAATTCTCAATTTCAGATTCTCAAAAAGACTATATAGGGCATTTCCGGACAAGATTATTAATTCGGATTCTGAAACTGAAACCGGATTCTGAATTTGGATTCTGAATCCGAATTCTGATTCTCAATTTAAATTCAGAATCCAGATTCTGGATTTGGATTCTAGATTCGGATTCTGAAATGAATTCAGATTCAGAATCCGAATTCAGAATCTTGTCCGGAAATGCCTTATATAGTATTTTTGAGAATTTGAAATTTGAGAATTTGAATTTTTGAGAATGTAAATTTGAGAATGTGAAAGTAAGCAAAAAAAAATTCGAAACCTTTTCTATCAAAAATTCCCTCGATATAGTGACCCTCCCCCCTAGGAGTGTCACTATATCGAGTGAGCACTGTAACAACTTTTTTTCAAAAAATTATTTTGAATGTTGCTCAGAATAGCTTCAAATAACAGAATATACCGGAATTTGAAGGAGTATTCCCGTGTTAATAATAGAGCAGTTGATGACTTTTTTTTATAGTTTACAAAGATTGTGGATTTTGAAAGATTGTGAGATTTAGAATTGGATTTAGTTGGAAACATGAAAGTTTTGACATATGCTATACTAGTTTTATATGGATTCATTTCGTTATATGCTTTTCAGATTCCGATTATAAGAAGAGAAAGTAGGCGTCTGAAGAATATAAAACAAGGTATGGATTATTTTACAGGAGTATGTGACGTGGCCAGAAATTTTTTCCTATGATTTAAGGTATTTCCACGAGAAAGGTTCTTGTAATCATATTTGAGTAAAAAAAATTTTCTTTATACAGTTTTGTTGAGTTTTTAGATTTTAAACAAAATTGGGATATAAAAAAATCAACAAATTTTTGAATCCAATTATATTTTTAGGAACATGGTCTTCTTACTTCCAAAACAAAACCTCATATCACTCTCTAAAGTCTATACCCAAAAGCAAGGTGGTCTATCAAAGAATCCGCGATTATGGTGATACTGAATATGTTGCTCGAATTTATATTGGCACTCCAGGTCAACCTTTTGACGTCATTCTTGACACAGGAAGCTCTAATCTATGGGTTCCTGACATCCACTGTAGAAGATGCAGTATGAAAAACCGTTTTAATAGCTCGCAATCGAGTACTTATAGAAGAACTAATGAAACTTGGGATCAAACATATGGGGACGGATCTAATGCTACTATAAATTTTGGAGTGGATACTGTTGTAGTAGGATTTTCGGGCATTGAAACGTGCTAACCTCACTTTTTAGATAGGAGACGGATCGAATAAACTTGTCATACCTCGTACTACTTTTGGACAAGCTGTATATGAGAATGATCGTATGGTGGATGATCCGACTTTTGATGGAATTTTAGGACTAGGTTTTGGAGATAGCAATGGACGTACACCACCTCTGGTAATCAAAGTCACTATTTATAGCCGAATGATGCTTCAACGAGTCCGTGTCTGGTCAACTAAGCATATAATTTTAGATGAACGCAATGAACCAGGGCATCATAAAAGATGCCATTTTTACTATCTACCTACAAAAAAGAGGTTACTATGACAATGTTACTGGTGGAAGCATAACATATGGAGACCTTGATAAGACTCATTGTGGTCCTGTTATAGCATATATTCCACTAACTGCGACGAATTTCTTTCAATTCAAATTAGATTCAATAAGTTTGGGGGTATGTTTGAATTTTTTCAGATTTTTGTGTTTTGCTCAATTTAGTAACATAGCAATAGGCACAAGGATAGGTGCACAAGTAGGGGGGGGGTCAAGGTCCCACGATACGTCATGTTTTCGACCTTTTCCCCATGATACGACATGTTTTCGACTTTGAAAATTTTGATAAAAATTGAAAAATTCGTAGAAATTGAAACCGATGTTCCTATAGCATACTGGGGTCCAATTTTTTAAAAATTTATCGTATTTTTTAAAAATCTTTTAGGGATATATTGACAAGAGTAGCTGGCAAGCCATATCTGATACGGGTAGCTCGGATATATTCGGTCCAAAGCATATTGTTCAAAAGTTAGCCAAAGAAGCAGGTTTGAGATATTCAAATAGGTACGTACTTTTTTCTTAACAGATCCAATTTTTTAACACAATTTTAGCACAGACAATTATTATGTCGACTGCGATGCTGATCTGCCAACGCTAAATTTTGTTATTGGCGGTATTACTTATGGAATTCCTTCTG
>JAQGCP010001508.1:0-12227 GCA_034699885.1 Acrobeloides thornei | reverse complement strand
GCATACATTAATTTCAAATTCAATTTTCTTGAGCTTACATCAAGCTATTTTTGAAATTCTTTTTTCAGCATATAGTTCGATTAAAATGGTTTATGCTGAAAAAAGAATTTCAAAAAAGAGCTTGATGCAGGCTTGAGAAAATTGAATTTGAAATTAAAATTATGTTTCACATTTTTTTATCGACAATTATGCACCAATCTGATATAAGAATTTCAAAATCCCACTTTATTTTGGAGCACTCTGTAGTCAGTGGCGTAGCCAGAAATTTTTTAAGTGGGAGGGGGTACCAAGCTCTTAAGAGGGAGGGGATACCAAGCTTTTTGTCTTTTTTTCAAAATTTCATGAAACTTATCCACCAATTCTTTGAAGTTTGATCTTGATTCAGGCTCAGCTTCCCAACATGACATCATTATCTCAAAATCTTATCTGATGTATCTTCTGGACATTACAATTTTCCATCCGAGTTCAAAAATTCCCAAATTTCTCCATTTTCCATGGTTTCATATGGAGCTTTTCCCCCATTAAGCACTTCATACATCAAGACTCCGAGTGACCAGCCATCTGATTTTTCTGAGAATCTAGAATGTCGGAAAGCTTTATAGAAAGCCATATAAGGGAGTTTCTTGGTGGTAGAAGCCTGATTGAATAAGCTAATTTGTTAAAAATTTAAGTCTTTTTATTTCAAGATTATTCGATTCTAAATCGGACACAAAATATAGTTGTCTTGGAGACCTTGAAAAATTGCGTGTTTGTAGACAAGTATAGCAGGTGTTTTTTTCGATTAAAAAGCGGATTACATGTAGCCACATTTGATTGTTGATTTAGTACATAAAGCTAATTACTTGTTTCTTGAACTTTCAAGCGTCAGGCTAGCGTATACTAACTGTGAAGAAGAAAAAATATATATGTTACCGTGAAACCCGCTCGTAGTCGAGTTTCTCTAGGAAAACTAGACTAAAAAAAGCTTTTAAAATAATTTTTAATCGGTATTCCAATGATTATTGGTACTTAAAATTTTGTTCCATTCAGTAATTTTAGAAAAATTTACATAAACTTTTTTCTCAAAATACCGTTTATGGTCAAGATTTCCCAACAAGACTTAGGCTTTTTGGGGCCTAAGTTTAGGCTTAGATTTTTTTATGGTTAAGCTTATGCCACATGCAACCAGAGGGCGGAATGCCCGATAGTCTCTTGGTCTCTCTCTTCTATAGGTCTCTCTTGATGGGGGATTAGTGCTAATCGAAGCCTTTTCTTGAATTTATTGCTAACCCTTTGAATGCCAAGGTTTCCTAAAGCGTGTCAAGGTTTCCCAAAGGAGATCAAGGTATCTCAAGGAGTTCCAAGGCTTAGGCACCAAAAAAGCCTAAGCTCAATCATCAAAAAATCTAAGCCTAAACTTAGGCCCCAAAAAGCCTAAGCCTTTGCTGGAAAACCTTGACCGTAAACGTTAAAAAGGAGTCATCCAGATATTACGTAATCAACTTTTTGTTGGTTTATCCCCCCCCCCCCAACAAGATTACGTAATATCTGGATGACCCCCAAAGTCACTAAAATAATTTAAAAGTCATTTAAATAAGTAAAAAAGTTATTAAAATAAAAGTTACTAGAATAAATAAAAAAAGTTACTAAGATAATTAGTATTCATAAATTTATCTACCTTTTTAATTTCGAAGAGGAAATTTTTCGAGACCTCAGAGTCTAAAAAAATTGTAAAACCCTAAAGAAACATAAACCAGTGCTCAACAACTAACATTAAATCAAACCATACAACTATTTGGGATTTTGGGAACTTTTTATAGACACGACTTTTGTAGAATCTTCAGATGATCTTTTGATGCATGGAAACATTTTTTGTCTTATCTACAAAAGCTTTTATGTATGGTTGTACAAGACTTTATCTTTTTTACCTCGCTAAACAAAATAATCATTATCCAAGGCATGAATAAATGTTTTAGTGCCATGAAAAGACGTAATAGGACGGAATAAGTATCTCCATCGAACAAGTCGAAATGAAAGGAGAACCAAGCCACATTGGTCGAGACCAATAAACTCATTGTTAAAAGTTGGCCTAACATTAGATTTTTAAATATTTTTATAAAAATTTTACCGATCGATGTAAAAATCGCGGCCGCCGTCACTTTTAACACGTTGAATTTAGGGGAATTCTTTTTGAACATGTGCTACAAATAATTTTCACATGTATGTACAGTTAAACCTCGATTTTATCACACCCCCTGGTTCGATCCTCGGTCCCTACATTTGGGTGTTATCTCGAATTTATATGCGTGTAAACAACCTGGAAAAATTATTTATAGGGGTATTTTTATGTGCGGAACAGGATGGGGTGTTATTTTGAAATTTGACCCCAAGAAAATAGTTATTTTTTTACTTTTTTTCAAAAAATCCGATTTTTCCAAATTTTTTGGAAAAAAAAGTCGAAAACTAGCTATTTTCCCGGGGTCAAATTTCAAAAATAACATCACCATCCTGTACCGCATCCAAATATAGGGACCTAAGATCGAATCATGGGTGTGACTAAATCGAGTTCGACTGTAATTAAAGCTCACCGAATTTTTATAGACATATTTTACAACGAAGGCATAGAAAAATATCGAAGGAATCAAGGTTACAGCGGCTAATATCATCATCCCGTCTGTATATATTATATTCCAATAATTATAATTGATATTGTATTGATATCTGACACTTTGGGACGCATTATAGCATGAATAGCAGGCCTAAATTTGTCTCATTCCATGATATCACTTGACTAAGCAAACCTCAAACTGCGCAAAAATCATAACAGGAAAGTGATAAACAATGGCCAAAATGACGATTCCGATGTTTATAATTAGTGAGTGTTTGACGTTCCAGATCTGTAAAGATGGTTCTATGCGTGAGCTTTTCATAGAAGACTTACATATTGATATTGAATAGCAAATTTCACGGCGGTGAATCGATTGATAGCTAGCACTAGATTAACTACCATATGTAATGGGGAAGACATCATTTTTGAAACTATGAGAAACTTTCCTTTGATTTGATCGTCTTTCATGTACCATTCTTTGGCAACGTCCCATTGAGGTAGTTCCACGAAGGATAAGTCGACAAGAGTGTAGTAAATGTTGTAGGTCCCTGGAATTTTAAATGTAGGACTTTTAAAGATCGGTAGAATGCGATGAATCTTCAATAACCTTTAAGATACTTCAAAAAGATTCTCTCTGTTCTTGGGGTTCAATTGGCGATTTATCAAATTCTCAAGGGACAATTTCTCGGGCGTTCAAAGGTTAAGGGAAAAGTCATGAGCGAACAAAAGTGTTAATATGGTCAGAAAAGTGGTAATACTTGAGACAAGTTTTAAGAGTCATTCTGGCCCAACCTACCAACACATCATTACACGCCTCGACCTTTGACCCTTCTAGGAAACGTATCTTAAATATTTTCGAGAATCCTAAGAATCTGGAGAACCCAAATCAGGACTGTGTCAGAAAAGGTCTAATAAAATAGCAAAAATGACCGGAACTTAACGAAACCGAAACACAGCTCTGATCCAAATAATCGGACAAGGCTCCTATGATGTAAAAAAATATTCATCAAATTTTTTCGGAACTTCAAAAAGAATCTTTAAGGATCCAAGGAACAACAAAATTTGAAATTTCTAAAGATTCAAAGACTCTTCATGCTTCTTCAGATTTTCAAGAATCTGAAAAATCTAATGCTTATAAAAATCCGAAGAATATGAAGAATCCGACTAATCTTTAGAAAAATCAAATATCTTAATCAAGTCTAATAAATCTTTAAAAAATACAACAAATTCTAAAAAGTCATACCTATAAACAACAAAGTTATAGTAAATCCAGGTGTCAGAGCATCCTTTGCTGATGAATACAATATGGATTTTAGTTGAACAACAAGAAAACGCACATATAGAGGAACACTTATAATTGAAAACAAATCAATAACAAGATTAAAAATTGTATGAATCAGCATTTTTAGATACAATTTTCTACGTCCGACCAAATCCACCAGAGATTCACAACAAATGACTTTTTGTGCTTTAGCTTAGACTACGTTTATTAAATTATCATGTTTAACTCATGTTTAACGTTTATTAAATTATCATGTTTAACCTATAGAATTGTGGAGATTTTAGAGTATAATTATTTTTTATGAAAAATGCCAATTTATTAATTGCAGCTTAATAGATTTTATGAAATTGCAGAAATAGAAAAATCCACCGGAAATTCACAATAAATAACTTTTGTGCTTTATCTTAAACTACGTTTATTAAATTATCATTTAATTTATTGACGCAATAAATACACTATAACTAGGAACCGTGACGCATTTTCGGAACTCAATAAAATCATAAGAAGGTCTCCCCAAAAACGGTTTATAATCAAATTCTATGCCATTAAAAACGCAGTGGTGTGAAAAAAGAAGGCAATTTACAATAAGTGAAAAAATAGGCGATAAAAACTTTCTGGTTATTTTGTAATCATAAAATATCTATAGGATATAAAAAATTTAGAATTCTTGAAATTTTTATCCTATAACCTTTAGGATTAATCATATGAGAGCTTACTTAAGCTTTAAATCTTAGGATTAAGCCTATGAAGCTTAGGCTTAATTCTATATCGCTTAGTCTTAAGCCTATAAAGCTTAGGCTTAATCTTAAAGAGTACGACAAAATTTCTGTAAAAATAAACCAAGAAAAAAATTAAATCATCTAGAATTCCACGTAAGTTATATTCCGTCGCCATCATATTCATTAAGATGCGAAAACAGTTCTCTAACAAGTCCATATAAATTTCTGCTCGATATCTAACGAACACACAGGTTTTTCTTTTTCACAAAGTCTGAACTTTGGATTTGGATTGTGGATTCTGAATCTGGATTCTGAATCGGATTCTGAATCTGGATTCTGAATCGGATTCTGAATCTGGATTCTGAATCCAGAATCTGAATTCAGAATCCGAATTCAGAATCCGGATTCAGAATCGGATTTCTGGTTTTTTCTATTCGAGGAATCGATTGCAAGTGGTTTCGAAACGTCAAAACTAGTATATGACCCTGATACAGGAATTTTTCTAAAAAAGTTGTTTCAAGCTAATTCCAACGTTAAAATAGTCTTCAAGGCCTATATTTTGATGAAATGTTGAGGTTTTTCAAATTTTTAAAAGACGATTTCTTCTAATATAATCAAGAGTTTTGAGCAAAATTTTTGCAAGTATAATTCAATCAGTGACGTAGAATCTTTTAGTAAAAGCAAGTTAAGTTAGCATGTTATATTCAAATTTTTGTTTCAATGCACAATTCTTTCAGAATAACTTATGATTTTTTCACGTAAATTTTCCCCTAATGAACTTGTTGAGAGTGTTTCTCATCGCGAACTAACTCATTCATTTTGGGTGATTCTTTTTTTTAAATACTCTTCGCTATTCGAAGACGGCTCTAGAAACTTTGGCAACGGACTTTTGCCAACGGAATTTTGTCAATGACAAAACATTACAAAAATCAATATTTTCATATCGTTGGCAAAAGTCCGCTTTTTCGTTGGCAAAATTCCGTTGGCAAAGTTCCTAGAGCCTCGAAGACTTGTACAACTGCATGAGTAACTGTTATTAATGTTAATAGAACGATAAATTTCATCTTTTAGAAAGTTGAAGAAAGAAATAAAAATTTAGGAAGACTACTATTAACGTTTTTTACTCGGAAATTGTTGATTGCCATTTTACTGATCTTTGTCTCGCTTATTTTGACCTTTTAGTACGTTGTTTGTATATCTCCGTACAAAGTTTATAAAAATTTGGATGATAAATGCATCAGAATGATGTTTATCAGAGGTCAAAAGGTGAACTATATATGATAAGAAGACCATTGAACCAAAGCTTCAAACAAAGATGTATTTAAAATCACCCCATTGAGTACTTCTAATCAAATTCTTTGTTCTTCCTGATATATTATTAGTGTTTTAATTTGTTATATTCATCTAGGACTTTTCAAAAATGAAATTAATTATTTTACTAGCATTACTTGGAGTTGTCCAGGCGGTTGTTCAAATCGAACTAACCAGACGCATAAGCAAACGTACTAGGCTGATAAAATCAGGTTATCATTTATAATCAAGTTTTTTTCTAAGCTTTATAAAGTTTCTAACCGTTTTTTAATGTATCTAAGCCCAAAGTTTTGAGCGTTTTCTAAAGAGTTTAAAGGACCAGACCAGTCAGTTTCAATCATATGAAAAAAAAGATATTCGGAAAGTTCATGAAAAATTGAGCATTTTTTGTTTTTATGGCATCATCTGAATCATTTTCCCCATCGAGAGAAATGCATTTGAAAATATGAATTAGTGTACATGTTATCGTTGTAATAATCAAACTTTTTTTTGACTTTAAAATCGTGAAAAAATAGCATCAATCGACAGGGAATTTTGTGCTGAACAACTTTTCTAATTGAAGTTTGCGTAAAAAATTATTTTCTAGAAGAAAAATGAAAAACAAGTTTAAGTTCATGCAGGGTTTTCGTTTCAATATACAAAGATTTAAAAATTTAAACATATTTTGCATTTTTCTTCTAGAAAATAATTTTTTACGCAAACTTAAGTTAGTAAAGTTGTTTAGCATAAAATTCCCTCTCGATTGATGCTATTTTTTCACGATTTTAAAGCAAAAAATTCAAACAAGTTTGATTATTACAACGAAAACATGTACACGAATTCATATTTTCAAATGCTTTTATCTCGATGGGGAAAGCGATTCAGATGGTGCCGTAAAAACAAAAAATGCTCAATTTTTCATGATCTTTCCGAATATCTTTTTTTCATATGATTATAACTGACTGGCGTTTTCCAAATTTCACTGATTTAGGTCTCTGGCCTCTCTATCTCCGATATAAAGAAGCTGTACGCTTACAAAACAAACCAAATCCAACCAAATCCAGTCAAACTCTAATCGGAGATTTCGATTTCGAATACGCTGGCAATATCACCATTGGCACCCCACCGCAATATTTTGTCGTTACTTTTGATACGGGAAGCTCAAATTTATGGATTCCTGACAAAAGTTGTACAAAATGCAACGAACATCCCGTGAATCAATTCGATCAGACTCTGTCTACTACATATAAAAGCAATGGACAGGCGTTTTCTATCACTTATGGCGATGGTACGGCAAAAGGATTCTTGGGCGAAGATACGGTTATGCTAGGAACGGTGGGAATGGATCCATTGGTTATTCCAAAAACGACTTTTGGTCAGGCTACATCTATTGATCAAGTTTGTTGACAGTTTTGTGGTTATAAAAAAAATTTAGTATCTTCAAGTCGATTTGTATGATGGAATCATGGGTCTGGCTTTTCAATCCATAGCCGTTGATAACGTTGTTCCCCCTTTAGTTAACGCTATCAACCAACAAGTTATGAACCCTCCTTATTTCACAGTTTACCTCGGCTTTTATGCCACCGTTATTGGTCCATCGCCAGATGGAATGATCACCTACGGTGATTTCGATTCAATGAATTGTGGCCCTCTAATCGCATGGCAACCACTTAGTTCGGCTACATATTTCCAATTTCATGCATCTAGCGTTTCGGCTAAGACTTATACAAATAGCAAAGGATTTGATGTAATTTCTGATATTAGTACCTCAACTATCAATGGTCCAAAAGGTGTGCTCGATAAAATAGCTAGTGTCATTGGAGCTGGTTATAACCAAGCGTAAGTTGTTTCCTGTAAAATTTCGAGTTGAAATGACCCCTCGCGGGCGACTTTAATATGTCAAGAAAAAAAGTTATGGTCGTTTTACTCGAATTTTTATGAAAAATAAGGGCTTTTTTAATAGAAAAAATCGATTTTTATCCCAAAATGATTTTTTTCGAAAAAATTTCCACGTCATCTTCTTCAGGCAATTTTCTACATTTATTATAAAAAAGAGAAAAAAATATGTGTAGATATTGAGAGAAAATTGTCTTGCAGGAGAATATTCACCAAAAGTCACTTATGACGTTTTTCTAAATTCTTTAGAGGGACACCCGTCCAATCTGGCAAGTTAAGCAACGTTGGGCCCACAGGTTCGATCCCCGAAGAATAAAATGTTGAGAAATATTTTTTTATCAGACCCCTAAATTTGTCATCGTAGAATGTTTTAAAATATTTTTGACAGTATTATAGAAAAATAAGCTCTTTTAAAATATGAAAAAAATTTATTTTCTAAGAAATTTATTTTCACTAAACAAATCTCTCTCAAAAAACGCTTAGAAACCTTAAAAATCACTTAAACACATTAGAACACATATAGAAACCTTAGAAAATGGGACGACAGACGATTGTTCTTTTTACTGGTTGTTCTTCGACCGGATTTTTCTTGCCCCAAGGTGAGATATAATTAAAATTGCTCGAAACTTATTTGCTGCCAAATGATTTTGCCTATGATCCACTTTGAGAATAGTGAATTATTATTTTTTTTAACATAGTAATAACAGTTCGTAACAACCGGTCAAAAGAACAACCGTCATCTACCAGAAAATGCACAAGGAAAACACTAATTAAGCATTTTTTAGCCAAGAATACTATGCAATCGATTGTTATGCTACGTTCGAAATGCATTTCAAGATAGGCAACAACACTTACACCATCAATGAAGTAACTTAAAAAAATAATTATAAAACCATGTTTAGAAAAATCTAATCAATCAAGACGATACAGTATATATCGGATGTAGTGCGAATGTAGTCGATTGTTGCATAATGAACCTAGTGCCATCCGATGCTGGAGGATTTGGTGCAGCCTGGACTCTTGGAGCTCCTTTCATTCAACAATATTGCCATACATATGATCTAGGGAATAAAAGGATCGGTTTCTCGAACATTAAACCACACAATTTTTAAATATCAATTTTCTTATGTGTAGCACTGTCCGGGAGACGCATTTCCAAAGTTCCAAATGTGAGATAGAGAGTGGTTAGCCAGTAGGAATGCGTAGGAGAATAAGAAATAATTTTATTCTAGCGACGTTTCGACGTTTTACGTCTTTTTCAAGCTTAGGTCTGTATTTAATAGACATTAAATATAGACCTAAGCTTGAAAAAGACGTAAAACGTCGCTAGAATAAAATTATTTCTTTTTCTCCTACGCATTCCTACTGGCTAATCACTCTCTATCTCACATTTGGAACATTTTTTAAATAATGAATAAATTTAAAAGTGAACTAGATCTCGTGCTCTTTTCAAGTTTCTATATGGATTTTCAAAAATTCTCGATTAATACCTTGACATTTTTTGTTTAGAAAAAGTGGCAAACACCATTGTAAAAAATCGAATTTTTTTCAAAAATCAAAATTTTTCTCAAAAATCGAAATTTTTCTCAAAATCGAATTTTGCTCAAAAATCGAGTTTTTGATCAAAAATCTAATTTTTGCCCAAAATTTGAATTTTTTTCTCAAAAATCAAATTTTATGCTCAAAATTTATTGAAATTATCGGTCCTAATGAATTTGATCTTTTCTTTAAAAAACGTCCAACAACGGGGAAAAAATTCAAAAAAGTGCCAGCGTGGCAAAAAGTCTAAAAACATGACAAATGCCACGTTTCGTGTCAATGTAACACCCCTTGGGCCAAATCTCGTGTTCCGAAAAATATTTTTTTGGCTCTGAAGCTGGAGGTCCAAAATCCGATTTTCAAAGAGCCGTTTCTTTGAATTTTTGACCCTCAGGGATCCGGACTTTTGCAAAAAGCCTAATTTTTCGACCACTTTTTCCGCATCATGACCTATACACCTGATATAAAAGTTGTAGTCCGCCTCTCCAGCTTTCCAGCGACACCGAGATTGGATTTAGCCATCAAGAGATATGCTCAAAGTACTAAAGTGTAAAAAACCCCTATTATGAGCATATAAGGCTCAACATTCAAGGGGGCCAAAATGGGCATTTTTTAAGTTTGCACACCACTTCAAATACACCAATATGTTTATTTTGGTCCCAAATTTCATATTCCATCATCAGTTTGCCTAGTGCCGCGGGAAGTTCGAAATTTCGAAATATTGTCTCTTAAAAAAAGATTTACTAAATATTTAAACTTTTATAAAACTTTACATTTGTTGTCGGAAATTAAAGGAGGCGGGTTATTTGGTCATACCCTGTACACTATTTTGCTATAATTCCATGAATTTTTTTTTCATGTGATAGTCACATGTTTCAAGCATCGACTCAAAACCATTATTGATAAGTTAATTCAGTAGCAAAAACAGCGATGTTACTAAATTCATATTATAGAAAAAGTAAAAAATATATAAACCGTTTATCAAAAACAATTATCATTATCAAAAAAGGTCTTTCTTGTATAAGAAATTCTTCCAAGTTATTTGAATTTTTCATTCATTATATATCAAATTTGACAATGGTTCGTGATTCAAACTTAGCATCTAATCAACCAATTTATTTCCCAAAGTTAGGATGGTTTGTTTATATATTAGTTTCGATGGCTATTATAAGCGGATTTTTATTTGGATATAATACAACTATAGTTTCAGCTGCGATGTTATATGTTGTAAAAAATTCAGATATGGAACCAGTCGATAGTATGTGGCATGAATTAATTACTGCCATAACACCAGGTACATAGTTATCGGATCTATCTACGTAATCACACGTTATCAAACCCTCCCCCAAAATTTTGAAGCTGTGATCGATTGACCAAATTTTTCGCGACGGGTCAAAATTTTTTTGATCGATTGGAAATTTTTAATCATCCGATAGGCGCTACGCGCGCGTAGTGCCTATCGGTTGCCTAAAATTTTAAATGTTTTTGATCGGTTGACCCTAAAATTTGATGATCGGTTATCTGTTGACCCCCTCCTCAATTTGGGGCGGGATCTTGGGTATGGATTGTTGTAATTTTATGTTGTACATAATTTTATGTTATATTATATGTTAGGTTATGATATGATATGTCATTTCTTGAATCCATATAATAATTAAATTTAGGCATGGGCGGTGTCGCCGCATTATTTGCAGTCTTACCTGCAGATAAGTATGGTCGAAAGCTTGTCATAATTTTATCAAGTATAATTTTTACAATTGGATCTATTATTTGCGCCATTTCATTCTCGAAATGGGTTTTATTCATCGGTAGAATTTTACTTGGTGTTGCCATAGGATTTTCATCTATGACGGTTACGATTTATATTAGTGAATCATCGCCTGTACATATTAGGGGGATTTTATTAACGTCATTTCATTTATTGCTAACGTTTGGTCAAATGTTTGCTAACATTATGGGTGGCATCTTTTCTTATATTAATCCGGAAAATGTTGGATGGCGGTAACTTTATATAATATATATGTCACGAGACGATATCTCGAATGTTCGAACCTAGGTGGCCGTAGTGCTAAACGGCTCGAGTGCCATTTAATTTGACATTATTTAGTGGGATTAGCGCGTAGGAAAGTTCTTGAAAGTCATTTTGAGCCAATCCGCGGAATCCCTTACGTTCTAGCCTTATCCGAAGATCAAAAACCTGATTTTACGTTAAAAGAAATTAAAAGCTTTTTCAATAAAATTTTTTGCAAAAAAAATCCCGTAACGGTGGCAATCGAATGAGCCCATGGGTGACTGAAAAGAATTTAAACTCAATTTTTGGCGAACTTTTGAAAGTATGGAATAAATTTTCTAACATCCTGTATATTTAGATTAATGTTTTTATTTGCTGCTATTCCATCGACAATACAATTTATTGGATTTTTATTCTTACCAGAGAGTCCAAGAAATTTATATAAAAAGGGAAAAAAAGAAGAATGTGAAAAAGTACTAAAAAAACATTTTACTTTAAAAAAATTTTTAGGCCTTATTACAAATTTACAATAACGATATAAATTGGGTTAAATATGAATATAGTGAAATTCAAAAATTTCAAGAAAAGTTTGAAGCTGATAAAAAGTTAAAAACTGGTAACTCATCGAGTTTGTTTTCATTTTAAGATATTTTAGGAAATGAATTTATTCTTTTTAAAATTCTTAAAACGAAGCACGTTCTTAAATCGCTCATATTAGGTTGTTCAGTACAAATTTTTCAACAACTTTCTGGAGTTAATACAATTATGTAAGGATAAATTTTAATATTTTTGATAAATTTATACTTTAAAGGACCAGTTCAGTAATTTACAACCATATGAAAAAATGATATATTCGGAAAGATCATGAAAAATGAAGCATTTTTTGTTTTTACGGCATGTTCT
>JAQGCP010001507.1:0-12230 GCA_034699885.1 Acrobeloides thornei | reverse complement strand
TTTTCAGGAATGAATATCCATTCGATCTCGTTATTCGATAGATATAGATCTATCTTATCGTCGTCGAATGAAGTCCAATGCTCTTCAAAGAGCTTTGCTATGGCTTTAAAGTTTGTTGCGTTATCACTATAAATTTTTCGAGGTTTACCTCGTCGAGCGACAAAACGACGAAAAGCCTGTAAGCAGCGTTCTGCACTCGCCTCCGTCACAACCTCCAAGTGAATACTGCGCGTCACCATGCAAGTTATGAGGGAAATCCAACATTTTTTAATTTCAGGACCCAATTTAATGTTGAAAAAACCTATATAGTCGATTCCAGAATTAAAAAACGGGGGATTTTTGATTGTTCGTTCGATTGGGAGGGGAGGGAGAGGGGGCAATGCAAACGGTTTTGCCTTTTCTCTTTTGCAATGGATACAATATTTTCCAATAATAGATCGGCACGTTCTCATACCTTGGGGTAACCAAAAAATATTTCGAACTTTTGAAAGGGTAAGGGATGCTGAACCATGTATAACACTTTCATGGGCGTCTAAAACGATTAAGCGTGTCAAATAATCTTTTCGAGGCAATAAAATCGGATATCTAGTGTCGAAATCAAACGTTCCGACCCTCCCTCGACAGCGAATTAGACCTTTTTCGTCGGTGAACGGTCGGTACTTTTTGTCTTCGACAACACCAATTTTCATACGCCTTTGAGCTTTTTCAACTAACCAATCTCTAGCTATGCGAATTTCAAAAGCTTTGGACGGCAAATAAATGTCATCGGAATATTTTTTCAAGGGCATTAACCCTTCAAATTTTTCAGAAAATTCAATAAAATTATAAAATTTGTTGGGTTTGAAATTAGGAGCATTTTCGAGACGTTTTAACGCCCTTTTTGAAGTAAAATGTAAAAATTTTAAAATTATTACGCTAACTTTTTTCAATTTTAAATAGGATTTAAACCCTACTTCAAATGAATATTCAGTTTCATAAGTCAAAAGTGATGCTTCAAAAAATACTTTCCCAGGCTTTTTTAGTCCCTCGAAGTTTTCAAACTCTTCTTCTTTCTCTTTCGGCAGTTCTATGTTTTTTGGCCATTGTTCGGCCGGCCGCAAGAGAAAGTCGGCGCCATGCCACCACTTGGTCGATTCTTTTAATTCAACTGGTGATAGACCCCTCGTAGCCAAGTCGGCTGGGTTATCTTCGCCTGGTACATGCCGGAAAAAAATATCTGAATGAGTTTTTATTTCTTTGATGCGATTAGCAACAAAAACTTTTCTTGGCTTGTTTGAATTAATTATGTAAAGACAACAAGAAGAGTCAGTCCAAAGACAAATTTTCGAAAAAATAAGGTCTGACTCATAACAAATTAACTTTTTTGCCCGTGTCCCTATAAGAACACCAAGTAACTCCATACGTGGAATTGTAATTTTCTTCAAGGGCCGTATACGGCTTTTAGCAAAAACTAGTTCTGACCTAGACTTTTTTCCATGCGAAACAATGTAACAGCAGCAAGCGAAAAAGCTTTCATTTGCATCAGTAAATACATGTAGTTCATAAATTTTAGAGTTGGGGGTCAAAATTTTTCGAGGAATCGTAAAAATTACTTGTTCCCAACTTGAGGTTAATTCTTCCCAAATTTTTAAAAAATTACCTGGAATTGGTTTGTCCCAATCCATTTTGAGTTCCCAGAGGGAATGTAATAACTTTTTTGCTGTGACTAGACAAGGCGACAAAAATGACAATGGATCCAAGGTTTTAGCTATGGTCTGGAGAATAAATCGTTTTGTGCTTACATTCATGATAACCGGTTGCGAAAATTTCAATATGTAAACATCTGTGAGAGTATCCCACTTTACACCTAAGACTTTTTGATGTCGGTCTGGAGATAAGAACTCAGAAGGAATGTTTTGGTTAGCTTCCGAACTATTCGTACGAAAACATCTTAAAAGCATATTTGCTTCTTGGAAATACCGTATCGCTTCCAACGATTTAGAAACTGCTTCATCCGGCGTTTTTGCATTTATAATAAAATTATCGACGTAACAGTTTCTTTTAAGCTCTTCAGATAGCTTAGATTTATATTTATTGAGATGAAAAATAATAACTACAGCTAATGCTGCTGGACAGCAAATTAGACCAAAGGCAAGACTAGCAAAACACAAAAACAACAAATTTTCATAACTGACTGGTTTCCGAAAATTTTTTAGCCATAAAGTGCGCATACTGTCCCGGTCATGGGGATGTACACCAACCATCATAAACGCCTTAAATATATCTGCAATGATCAAAATTTCAGACAACCGACTCCGTATCAGTTGGCCAATTAGGTTGGGCAACATCACTGGGCCTCTAAAGAGGTTCTCGTTGATGGATTTGCTACCTTTTTCTTTGGCGCTACCATCGATAACCATACGAAGCTTTGTCGTAGGAGAGTTTTCTCTAAATACCCCTTGATTAGGTAGATAACAAAGTGGTCCACGCACTTTCAACGGGTTTTCAATGACTTCAAGCCATTTTCGGTCTATCATTTCTTTAACAACCGCGTCATACTCCTCCATTAGACCAAATTTTGTTAATTTGTTTACATTGCCGATAAGTCGACCATAAGAAAGATTAAAGCAATCCTTTATTTCGGGTATTTCCGATTTCCAAGGTAATGAAATGTTATAACGACCATCTTCCCATGTTATCGACTTTAACATTTTTTCCATAGCCACCTTATCCTCATCGACCAACGGACAATCTTTGATCCCTATAGTTTCGAGCTGACAAAAAGCGTCCATCAGTTGTTTATCACTAACCTCATCTAAATGAGTGCATGCAGAGTTTTCGGGATGGATGTTAGATAAGATGGTGGTTATGTAAGAATTTTTTAAAATTTCATGGTCTTGCAAACCCGGGCCAGAAATTACTGGTCCAAAAATCGTTTCCGCAATCACTAGACCATTTTTGAGCCTTACTTTCGGCTTTGTGTCAACCAGAATGTCCCAAAAGTAGTCTATGCCAATGAGAACTTCTGGTTCCCGCAAGGTCAATTTTCGAACAACCTCGTCATCACTTAAGTGACGTAACTGTTTGAGATTGGTCAAAATAGACTTTACCCGACCAGTTAGCTTAGGCATTTCATATGCGCTCATTTTAAATGGTTTACCATTTTGTTGAAGAACTTCAAATTCCACACAGTTGACTGTTAAAGGAACGGTAGGTTTATCATTCATAAAGGTGCTAATTTTAAGAATTATCTTGCTTTTCGGATGAAGTTCTAACTCTTTTGAAGCAGATTTTTTTATGTAAGTGCATTCACTGCCGGGATCTATTACTATAAAGGCCAGGTGTTTTTTAGAAGAATTTTCAGGGTTTTGTAAGAACTTTTGGCAAGTCATTAATAGTGAAGAATTTTGTTTAGCAGCAAGATGAGTTGAAACAGCTGTTGACAGCGTTTGGTGTTGAGCTTCTTCATTATTTTCATGAAGGTACTCACTAGCGATGTTATGAAATAAACCATCTTGCTGCTCATAGTAAAAATTTTGATTTTGATCATTTTTTTCATTTTTCGTATAATCCCCCTCTATCATCTCGGCTACATGGAACACATGATCAGATTCTACCTCTTCATCAAATTGTGGTTCATCCCATTCAGAATTTTCCGTTTTTTCCGGAACAGGGTCATCAGCATCATACGGATAAACTTCATCCTCCTCCCCCTGTAAAGGTCCATACTCTTCGGCATACGTCGGTAGACCGTTGAGATAATCTGGCACCGTTTCCCAAGAAGCACCTGAATAAAAGGTATTGGCATAGGCATACGGATTTTCAATTTCCCCATGAGCGGATACTTGACTATTTTCTCCTAAAAAAGGGCTATAAAATCCTTGGTTGTAGCCATAGCCTAGGAATTGATTCCCTTCAACACCATAATCTAACTCTAAGCCGCGCTGTTGGTTAGATGGCGGGAACGGGGCTTGCGCCATGTGCGTTTCCACGCGGTACATGGGAGGCCGTAGCTGAGTGGCTCCGCGAGTTACACCCAATCTACCCAGAGGTTGTTTAGGGTTAGGACGTGTTAAGATTGAGGGAGATGTAAGTTTACCCTGTTGAAGCTGATTTTTCTGTTTCGGAGAAGGTTTCACGATGGGAGACCGTTGAGAAGGAGTAAAACCTGATCTAGGAATAAAAGGAGGTCGATACAGGGGTTGTGACAAAGATTGTTTCGGTTGGAAGTACCGATTTATGGAACTATTCATCATAAGTCGAGGTCCATTATTGGGATGTGGATGTAAAGAATAATGTTCTAATTTACCGCATGAACAAGGTTTACACTTGCAATCTTTAAACTTATGCTTTGGGGATAAACATAATTTACATTTATTTTGTCGAAAAGCGTTATTTTTTCTTGCGTAATGTGAACGAAAAGTATCGCACTGATTAGATGGATGTGGTAACCCACAATGTAGGCAGTTACCATCGGCATCGAAATTAGGTTGTCGATATTTCCGAATCGTTTCGTTTGCTGAAACTAATGTCGAAATTTCACCCGGGGAAGGGCTCTTATTTTTTTCAGATCTTAGCTCAAGCTCTTTGAATGCTTTCGAAGTTGCTGCCTCGCATTCTTCTTTACGCTTAATTATGTGCTCAAAAATTTCTAATATTTTATCAGTGTTCCAATTGTTTGGATCCCTCTTCTCATACATTTCTTCTAGAATACGTATGGGAATCTTTTTCTCGAATTCTAATGATGTATTATGGTCATTAAAGTTAAGATTTGGATCAATATTAGTTAAATCACGTTTTAACGCCATAACCTGATCGTAGAAATCGCGTAAATCTCGAGTTGTGTTAGATTTTAATGTTAAGTCTCGAAATGAACTATATATAGTTCTTTTAACAATTTGTATATTCCCGAAACGGTCAGAGATTTGTTTATGAATCCATATTGGATCGACCGAGTTCAACTGACAACCTTTGATGGCATCTTTAGGTTTACCTAATAAACTATCGTTCAAACAATAACTTTTTTCCGTATCAGACATGTTTGATTTGAGAATAATATTTTTAGCCCAATCATCCCATGCTAGAAATTTTAAGGCGTTACCATCGAACGTAATTTTGGGAAGTTTAGGTTTTAGACCCGATGAAGAAACAGTAATATTTTGAGCAATGGGTTGGTGTGGATTTAAATTTAAAGCGTTATTTTCAGGTTTTAGCACCGGTACTGCCGGCTCTAGGTCGTTTATATTTAGGACTACCTCCTCTAGGAGGTTGGTTAACTCTGTCATTTTTTCTAAAGCATCAGCACAAGTTGCTGTAATCGGGCAATCTTTGAAAAATTTGAGAGCTTCTTTCTCTTCTGTTTCAGCCTGGTCGTTATCGACTTTGTCTATGGCGCTTTGATATTCATCAACTGCGGGTTCGAGTTTATTGTAAAAAACTTTGATGAGTTCGATCATAGAGCTAATTTTTTGCTTGGTCAATTTTAAATTTTTAAGGTTTGTCTCTTTAGACTTATTTGGGTCAGGGTTAACCTGATATTCCGGAATGTTATCGAGGTTATTCCGTAATCGATCATGAGTTTGTTTAATAGTCGACCTTCTTAGGCCCGACATTGTTCAAAGTTTATGAAAGAAAAAATTATTTTTATGAATACTTAACAAATTAGATATTTTGAAATATCAAAAAAATAACCAAGTGATGAAAATTATAAAATTTATAAATATGATGAAAAATTTACGTTAGCGTAAATTTATATGTACTTTAGATCTCCGATTCGTTCAGGTCGAGCCCCCATGTCGAAAACAGGTCAATTGTTGATACTTTTTTGGCTCTATCTATTGTACACAAACTAATTACTTAGACTTTATTTCACGTTTACGTGGCAAAAACAATTATAAATCAATTCATAAATAAAACACAACTAAACAACAAGAGAAGGTAGCAATTTGTCTAGTGAAAAATGAAATCAACCTATTTCCGAAAAATCACAATTTATTCACAAGCACAAGCGCTGACGTCCAAGCAACCGTCCAAAGAGAAACTTCCTTCTTCTACTGCCAGGATCGAGCCTGTGCAGAGATGATGTGTTGTAAAGCGCCATGCGCACGAATAGAGACCCGTCAGCGCTTGGTTAAGAAGAAAGAAAAATTTTGGAAATAGAAATTTTGTAACAATTTTCTACCGTAAAATAATGTCATCAAAAACTTCTAAATTAATGGATTTAATTTAGTTGTTTTTGACACTCACAAAACCAACATAAAAAATATAATTCTTCCTTTGAATATGACCCAAGGCATCTATTGATCAGCTACGTCATCGAGTTCGTTCGGTTCGGATTCCATCTCTTGATCATCGGTTGGTTGACCAACCGTCGGCTTCTCGTTTTCCAGATTTGTTAGCTCCGAGTCGAGAGTATCTAAATCTTTTTTATCTGATTGAACTGATTTTTCTTCGAGGTCCGCTCCGTCGGCAATGGTGAGAGAACTTAAGCTCTCTTGAGTCTTAATAGACGCCCGACACTTACTTAAGTCAAGAGTTTTCCCATCGGACAATTTTTGTTTTAGGTCTTTTTCCTTGGTTTCATTTGAAGCCAAATAAAAATTATAGGAAGGAGGATGGTCTATTTGAAAATCCTCACCTGTAGGTTCTTGGTTTCGACCAAGTTTCTCTTGGAGCATTCGATTTTCTAATTCTTTTACGAGTAGAGCTCGGCGCAGAATTTCGACTTCATTTTCAAGATTTTTCTTGGATTCTTGCAAGTTAACTTGTTCTCTAAGTTCGGCGACCTGCTCAGTCAAGCTCCGCAAGGTCTTTTGAACATTCGGGTTGACCCAATGATCGGATTCAAGACTTGTTGTGACCAAGGGTTGCTGCTGGGAGGAAGGAGGTCTTTTGAAGACATCCTTGAGTGGGGTTGGTTGGGGAAGTTGTTCCATCTCTCTCCCTTGTGGAAATGGTTCTGTTACGAACCCATTTTGGTAAAAAATTGATCCTCTGTTTTCTAAGACTGAGGATTGTCCAAAACTCAGGTTTTTCGAATTATAGAAGGTTTTCGGCTTCTTATTTGAATATAACGTAGGTGGGCTCGGTCGTTTTACTGGTTGACCAGAAAATTGTGGATTCGATTTGGGAAAGGGTGGAGGGATTATATTCACCATGGAAGTGATGCCTTTGGCTGATGACATTGGTTGTTCAGTGACTGGTATAGCTTGATAACTTGTTGCATTTATTCCTTGAAGGAGGAGGAGATTTTTTATGGACTCAGGGAGCTCATCCCATTTCCTTCCATCAAGGGAGCCTTGTTTCATGAGTGATGCTTCATGATCGTTGTTGGGATTTACTTCTGATGGTTGATCCATCCGTTTGAAGCCCTCTTGGACTTCCATAACGGGTTGAGCCCAATCATCCGGAAGATTGTGCTCCCTTACAAACTTCAATCGGCGTTGTTTGCAGACTTCGGTCATTTCTGCTTTCCAGCTTGCATGGTTGTGTTTCCCGATCTTAAATTGGTTCAAAACGGCTTCAAGAATTTCCCCTTTAAGCGGTTCTCGATAGGGCCTTGTACACAAGTCTCGGTGATGTGAGAAAACATTGGCAACACCTGCAGACGCACACAATTTGCAAGGGTGCAACTCTCGCTCTAAGCACGTGGTACCTCCGCAGTAGAGTGATGGTTGCCCATTTGAAATCGGCATCGCTTTGTAAATCAAACAGACGATACAATTTCCCTTAGTTTCTATAGCTTGTCTTCTTAGATATGACTTTTTAATAACATGTTTGCCCAGGTCATGCCAGCAGCTGCAAATGATGCAGTACATGCCCTTTCGTCGTTGGAACATGATGGAGAGCGATAACAATGAGTTCTGCCTGAAATTCAATTTCTGAAAAAAATTACCCCATGTTTACACGGAAATTGCACGCCAGTGTCGTCCCACGACAAAAATAACAAATATATACTAATATATATGATCAAAAATGAAAAGAATTTTTGAAAACTTCACATTAATGATTTGAATGGGTCATGTATGTTAAATTCCTAGGTTGACCTATTGAGATACGATAAAATTAATTTTTGCAAAAAGCACAAAAAATATTTACACTAGGTAGTAAAAAAAAATTGTTACTCAAATTTGCTTTGACCGATTGATTTTCGGTAAAGGCATTTATTGCGACAGCAACAGAAAAGAGTACAGATACACGACGGACAAAGCATGGTAACGGGAACTAACACGACGAGAAACGGGGTTAATGTAATCAAAAAGAGTCCCCACCAATTGCCCAAGATAGTGCTGATGATAAACGACCAATCAAAATGAGTTATCGCTCGACCAGAAATAGTGGAGTTATGGTTTTTTGATGGGAGAGAGACATAGGCTAGAGTGGCTTTCCATTCAAATTCGGACTTAGTCCCATCTGGACTGATAACGTCACATTTTTCGTTAAAACTTGCAACAGAAAATGACAATTTCAATTGTCTAAGAACTTTCTTGGGTCCGCATTGAAGTGCGAAATCCGGTTGACTCGGACATGAGACATGGCAAGTAATGGGAAAGTCGGATTGACAAATATACCTAAAATTTGCACTTTCCCGACTATTATAGTTTCCAGTGACGTTAATAGCGGTAACATCGCACTGACCAGCATATGCAAGAGATAAAATTTTTAAATTTTCGAATTTAATGGTGGCATCAATTGTCGTGGATTGGAAAAATTCGACCGAAAGTGAACTTTCGTTAGTACCAGTGATTTGGTAATTTTTTGAACTAAAAGGCAAAGGATTTACTCCAAAAATTTCATTCATTGACAAATCGCCACAACGGCAGTTTACTGCTTCTTCCGTCTTCAAACAGTGACAATTACCCGGATATACCCTGCAATTCAAAGTTTTTGCATTGCCAATGCTTGAGCAGCGAAAAAATTTTGATTGATCATATGTGATCTCGGACAATAAAGACATTTTTTCACCGTCTGTTGCAAATTTTTGAGACAACATCGGTGTTTCGGGAGGATGGTCGGCAGAAAATGAAATGGACGTTTTTTTCCATAGATGGGGTTTTTTAAGGGGGAGGTCAAATTTGGAGGAAGTTATCATTTTACCCATTTCCCAAGTCGCTTTAAAACGAGCCCATGGTTCATAGCCGTTACATTTTCCAATCGCTAGAATCGAATCTAGGATGGGAAGAGTATATTCTCTCCAAAAAAGGCATCCGTCGCTACCCCAGAGGCATCCACAAAAGATGCCCCCACAGGAAGTTTCACAATAGGATATTCCGGGTTGCTCGTTTGCGAGCCCATTAAGCTCATAAATGATCGTTTCGGGTTTAACTTTCAAGCAGGCTAGGTTGGAGACGCACGACCCTTGACCGGGGCAACGTTTGACGGAAAAAACTCGAGTTTTATAGGGACGGGTGTAGTATTCAACTTCAAAATCGTTACATTTAAGCCAGAAATTTTCGAGTTCTAGCCGGAATGTAGCAAAAGGAATTCCCAGATGATTTTGTAGGAGAAAACATGCCTCTTCATGAGGAGAAAGGGAGGTTTTAACAAGTTTTTCGAAGTGACAAAAAGTTCCATTTTCCGATAATAGACAGTTTTCTGCCTTGGAAATAATCGATTCAGTGTTTGAACATGTGTGCCCGACCGGGAACAAACCGATGAAAGCAGCTAAAATAACCGTAAAATTCATAGTGAGTTTAAAAACAGAATTTATACAAATGAACCTTCGTCGGGTAAAGAAAAGGCTGCCGAATGAAAAAACAAGCGCGAAAATAGCTGCCCCGACGAGATAATAGTCTTTGATTTGAAAGAATGGCAACGATCTATCATGTTCTTTATGTCCGTAACTTTTTGCTTCGCTTAATTTGAAAAAACAAAGAAAATAAATTAATGCAATAGCCATTTCTGGTGGAGAAAAATATGCTCGTCGACGAGTTCTAGCCTCCGGATTACGAACATAAACATTTTCAAGTTCTTCGTTAGTGATGACTTTCTTTCGCTTATATTCAACCTGCCTATTTTTCAAACAACTTTTTACAAAAAACGTTGAAAGTTTTTCGAAAATCCAGCTCACTGGATTAAATACCAGAGAGGTGACAACAAATTTTACAGGTTTTTTGAGAATTTGAAATGGCCAGAAAATACCTAATCGATCGAGAATTTGAATGTATTCATGAATCCTTTGATAGGTTTCTCTCAATAACATCCAGAAAAGAGATAAGGCGCAATAAAAGAAAAATCCATAGATGGATGTGATTAAAATCGGTCTGCAATGAATGTTTGCGATAAACTGCCAGAAATTGTCCCATGTTAATGTTTCCCATGTCCAATTGACGAGTTCGCAAATGGATTTTTCTAGACAGTCAACCGTCATCGTTTTCAACAATTTGCCATTGTAATACCAGCTTGTGGTAACCGAATAGGGTTTGAGAATAAGTTCGGTCTCCATATTGACTACCTCATGTGGTGGGGAAGGAAGTGAGAGACTTTTAAATCGGCCCGAAACTGATTTTGTTGAGGTAATTTCGTAATTCGAAAAAACTTCAAACCCGTTTTTGGTGCATCCAACAGCACAATTTTCGCATGTTGGAATGGGTTTTTGAGGGAAAGGAAAGTACGAAATTTCGGTAAATCCATACGCTTTGATGAGAATTTGCTCACCTTGCTGGGAGATGTAAAACATCGTGGTGGGATAATTATACGTACAGAAACGGGTACCGTTTGCGTTGCATTGTTCATTTTCACAAAAATGTGGGCTCCCAGTAATAAGGCCGTCTAGGACACATATGCTCACCTTGAAGGTAGTCAACTTGACGAATGTTTAAATTTTTAACAGGTAGAATCGATCCGTCATAAAGTAAAATTGCTGAAAATTTTTCGGAAGAGGGGAGGGGAGAACAAAGTGGTTTGGGTTCTAAAGAACAAATTTCGGGGGGAGTATCGTTTTCAATATCTTCTTGGAATTTAGGATAAGTCGAAATTTCTTTCGATGGGCCGTCGTAATAAGAACATTCTAATGCCCAGGGAGGGCATTCACCACATTTCTGTTTGCAGTAATAATCACTGTTGTCAAAATCCCAAAATTCACCCGTTATCGAGATATGTTTTGTGTCGGGGCAAGAAATTTTATACCAACAGGGCAAATTAATGGTATTATTTAGTAAAATAAGTAGGCCTTTGGAAGTACAGTAGGGTCGAAGTAAAATTTGAAGGGTCCCTTCAGGGTCACACTCGTTTTTTATAGAATTTTTGAGGTGCGAAAACTTTTGACTTAATCCAACTGACCAGAAAGCACATAAGACCAACGATGCAAAGAAAGATCGCGCTATGGTTGGGTTCAGAAGACGTCGGCTCCTAACTCGATTAGCAATGGAGTCTTCTTGAACCGCAGTAACTTTTTGTCCATTCTTATGGATTTCTTGCTTCTTTTCTGACGAAGTAGGCTTCGTTTCCGTGATTTCCGGGTCAAAAGCATGTGCAGGTTCTCGAATGGGTGGCAGTGCTGGTGTTGCTTCGGCGTGAAATTGCTCGTCGGAGGTGTTGGCGGCTGGTTTTGGATCAGATGGAACGGGTTCGTGGTCGAGCTCTAAAAAATACAATTGATTAACAGGTCTTGTTAAAATCGATTTGTTAGAAAAGAAAACTTTAGCCGATCTTACAAGTCCATCATGACTATAATGAAGTTCCTGCACTCTACCTAGCTTCCATTTAGTTCTGTCAACATTTTCCTCGTAAACGAGAACTAAATCACCTACCTTGGGATGTTTAAATAAAGATCCTTTAGAATTTTTATGCAGTAACATTTGTGTTTCGCGCAAACTTTTTAGATAAAGTTCATAAAAAATAGCCCAAAATTTGTCCATATATTTTTGTGAACGCCTCCAAGCGTTTACTAATATATCACCTTTAACTCGATATAGCTCATCATTACCTCCATTTCCACTTAAAATAGGAAAATCAGGTAAAAGTTGTGTTAAAAAATCAATGGGACGAATTGTTTCAAACGAATTAATTTCTTCAAAGAGGGGGGTTAATGGCCTCGTGTTTACTACGTATTCTATCTCTGCAATAACCGTTAAAAACTCTTCAAAGTCAACCAATTTTTTACCAAACGTTCTTTTTAAGCAAACTTTAACTACCCCCACCAAACGCTCGTAAAACCCAGCCATCCACGGCGACTTTTCAGGAATGAATATCCATTCGATCTCGTTATTCGATAGATATAGATCTATCTTATCGTCGTCGAATGAAGTCCA
>JAQGCP010001506.1:0-12231 GCA_034699885.1 Acrobeloides thornei | reverse complement strand
TTCGCTCAAAAATCTTTATGGATTCTGATTCCCCAACACAAAATCTACAATTCTGTAACAAAACTTAAAAAATGGTTCGGTACGGTTTTTTTTGTTTGTCCACAGGGACAGGGTCCTTAAGACACGTGACGGTCCCTATTTATAGGATTGTTCTATTCCATCTGTAAATACAAATACTGGCCTACTGTTGGTGAAGAAAGTTCTTATTCATGGTTAATGGACCTTATTAAAGATTTCAGAAAAGATGATAAATGGGATAAAGATTTTCTTAGAAGACATGACTTAAACGAATTCGAAGCTGACAACACTCTAGTAAGTCATTCTTATTTTGATAAATCTTTTTAATTTAAGCTCGAGTTGAACAGCGATAACAAACAACGAATTTACCAACTCCGGGATCTTGCTGACTGGATCATTTTAAGCAGAGAATTATTGTTGAAGCTTATTGAATTAGCATTAAATAAAAATGAACTTGTTCCAGAAATGTATTTTATGGCTTTTGTCAACCAACTAGAATGTATACTTCATGTTTTTAAAAATATTGTTAAAGAAAAAATGAAGCAAGACGGAAATAATTCCGAAAAATTCAGTACGACATATTTTTTTATATTTAATTTTTTTATTAGGTAAAATATCAGACAATATATTTCTTCGATTGAAGGTAACTGCTGAAAAATTGTATGAAGAACAAATTCGTGAACCAAATTATTACAAACAAAAAATTTTAAAAGAATATTTTAAAAGATTAAAGATAACAGATATACAAAAAACCATGAACAAAGAACAAAAAAGGTCTCATAAGCGCAAATATCTTAAGAAAAAGGCTTCTGATAAATTTGAGCAAGATTTAAGCCTTTGTGAAAGTAATCTGTTGAGATAGTTGGATTATATCATTTTTTAGACCCATTCAAAACTATGATTACTATGCCCGACAATATTGGAAAAGATGGATTAAAAACTATCGTAGACGATATTCGTGGAAAAATAAAAAATCTGACTTTCTATAGCAGGGAGTCTCAACTGTTTACTTATATTAAAACGATTAAAAATTTAGAGTTAGATGTAGGTTATCAGTAGAGATTTTTATTTACAGCATTACTTCTGGGAATGCTGATGCTTGTTTTGATAGTAGACCCATTTTTAACAAATCCATACCCATGCTCAAAAAAAAAATTTCGGAAAATTTAAAAAAAAATAGAATAAAGTATTCAGAACAGTGACAAAAAATACTGTTTTGGAGAAAAAATGGAAAAAAAACTTATTTTTCGTCGTTTTTGGCTATTTTTAGGCCCGAAAATGAGTTTTTTTTGAAGAAAAAATTGCCATATCTTATCAAAAAAACATCAAAGTTTTTGGATTTTTCCAAAAAATTTTTTTTGATCCTGATTTATTTATTTTTTTTAGAGTTATTTATCTCAAGCTCAAAATGTAATTGAAGATTCAGGCGAAAAATTTTCAAAAAGAGAATATTTTATCATCCAACCATATGCTGGCCAAAGTCCCATCTACGACACCGATCTATACTGTAGATTAGCTTTTTGGAAAACATTTGCTAAAGAAAATACAAGTAATTTACTATTTTAAAATTTAAATTGGTAATTTAGATTATATTGGCATCACTATTTTGGATATTTTAAATAATAAAGAATGTTATATAAATGATTATTGGACAGAGCCTCTTGAGGAAGTAAAAACACATTTATTGCAAACTTATATCTTCGATGAAGAAAAAATCATAGATGAAGACAAATTGATCAAAAACATTTCAAATAATTATAAAAAAATTATTGAAGAAAATAAAAAAGGTAAACATTAAGCAAAATGTTATTAAAAATTTTAAAGTATCCAAATTTATTATAAATCCTTGCTTGGAAGATCAATCAAAGATCGAAATAATTCGACGAGATTTTAACCAAATATACTATCGATCACAACTTCATCAATTAAAGCATGTATTGTCTCATGAGAAATGGTCTGTGGATAATTTTTCCAATGATTTAAAGAGTTATATAGAGGTAATTATTATAATCAGATAAGATCTTTATAAACATTAAAGGACCATTCTACTTTTGGGGAAATGATGTCATGTGATAGAGCACAAAATTTGGAGCATTTTTTGTTTTTACGGCACCACTAGAAAATCTAACAGTAAAAAGTTATGATCAAAACAAAATTGTAATTTTTGAATTCAAATAATTTTGAACATTGAAGCTAAGAGCCGGCACTCAGGCATCAATCAGATTGTTTATTGAAACGATTTAATAAAACATTATAAAATTCAAAATCTTTATACATTTAAGAAAAAATAAATACAGCATGTCTTATAACTCGACGAGACGAATAAAATGACGCCAAAATTATTGAATTTGAAAAATGCTTTGGGTTATTGAAACGAAAATTCTGAATCAGAGTTTTCGTTTCAAAACCCAAAACCTTGTTCAAATTCGATAATTTTAGTTTGAACATTGAAGCGAAGAGCCTCGGCTATAGCCTTTACTAGAGCCTCTGCTAGCACCTCTGCTAGCGCCTCTTCTAGCGCCTTTCCAGGAAAATCTGATTAGTTCAGATTTTCCCGGGAAATCACTAGAAGAGGCGCTGGCCGAGGCACTAGAAGAGGTGCTAGTAGAGGCGCTAGCAGAGGCGCACGTGGAGGCGCTAACATAGGCGCTAGAAGAGACACTAGCCGAGTCGCTAGAAGAGACGCTAGCCGAGGCGCTAGTAGAGGCGCTAGCTGAGGCGCTAGCTGAGGCGCTAGAAGAGACACTGGGCCAATTTCCGAGTTCAACAGCGCTGTTCGGCTGTAACAGCGCTGTTGAACTCGGAAATTGGCCCACTAGCAGAGACACTAAACGAGGCGCTAGCAGAGGCGCACGCGGAGGCGCTAACAGAGGCGCTAAAAGAGGCACTAGAAGAGGCGCTAGAAGAGGTGCCAGCCGAGGCGCTAGAAGAGTCGCTAGAAGAGGCGCTAGCAGAGGCAATTAAGTTTAAATAATGAAAAACCTAAATTTTAAATTTTTATCAATTTTGAATGTATACCATTCTTCAATCTAGCCGGTAACTCAAGCTCTTGTACTATCGTGCTCGAATGCTATATTGTTTACAAGTTCTCTCATAAAACTTAATTTCCATTTTATTTGACTCATTTTGGACTGATTCAATGCATCTCGGATAATCTCAATTAATAAGTTTTCCGCCACAAAACGAGTCGAGATCCTTCCCGAATCCTTTAACCTTCTCTCTGATTGATGTGTACATATTTTAGTCGAGCAAAAATCGTATTTGATCTAGAAGAAAAATTTGGTCTAAAAACAACCAATTGGAACACCAAATTTGACAAATGACTTCACAAAAATTTTTTAATTTAAATCAAATTTATTTTTGAAACTAAAAACAATATACATGATTAAATTTTGAATTTCGAAATTGCTGTATAAATGTCGGACGGAAGTTTCGATTCAGATGTTTCTGGCTGCTGTTCATGAGTCTGTGGTTGGATATATTGAAGCACAAAGTCTTTCATATAACTTTTGTTCTTCTCTAATTCATCAAACTTTTGCATAATATCAGTTTGAATAAGATCTTCTACACTGGGACGCAATTCTGGATTTCTTGCCAAGCAATTCTTTATTAACCGAGTTAGCTCTTTATCATATCCATCTTCATCACTCAAAAACGGCGGATCTCCCATTGCAATAGCTATAATAGCTTCCGCTTGAGTATTGTAATAACCATAAGGATGATGAAGTCGCGCTATTTCAATGAGAGTTATGCCAAGACTCCATAAATCAGCTGCAAACTTAAATTTGACTTTGTTTTCATTTCCTGGAGTGAGTGCTTGATCGATGATTTCGGGTGCTATGTAAATATATGTACCAGCAGGAGCACTCATAACAGAGGAAGTTTCTAGACATACAGCTAAACCAAAATCACTGAGTTTTACATCGCCATTAACGCTAAGCAGAATATTAGTGGGCTTGATATCGCGATGGATGAGTTGAAGTGTTTTTTGGAGGTAATGAAGAGCTTTTAAGATACTTGCCCCAATTACACTTAAAGCTTTTTCGTCAAATCGAGTATATTCGTCTAAAATTATTATATATTAAAAATGAAGTAATTGAATGAATGGAAGAAATGAAAGAAAGAAAGAATCAAATAGCTCAACATTATTTCGCCGACTAGAATTTCACCGACCAGGTTTTTTGTCGACTTGTATTTCGCCGACCAATATTTTGCCGACTTTTAGTTCGCCGACCATATTTTTTACCGATTTGTATTTCACCAACTCATTATTTAAAATTAATTATCTTTCAAGCAGTGGCGTAACCAGACCCCCGGAGTGGGGGGTGCTGTCTCGAAAATTATTTTTAATTTTACCTTGGTCCCCCCTTATGTTTTTTTCGAAAATGTTTCAAAAATTTGGGCAAAAACATAAGGGGGGACCAAGGCAATTTTTTCGAGTTTTTAAAAAAAATTTCAACAATCACTTTAATCCCTGTTTTTTCACGTCGACGCGAAAAATTTTTGCTGAAAAACACTCATTTTTAAGCGGAAAGCGCTAAGAAATTTTCGATTTTCGACGAAAATTTTATTGAAATATTTGAGTCAATGCAAAAACCAACGCCGCAGGCGAATTTTTGTTGAAAAACGCTTGTTTATATGCTGAAAATGTTCAGAGAATGAAGAACTTTTGGTCTAAAAAATGTCAAATTTGGAGCTAAAAAATGTCAAATTTGGGCTGTTTTGTGAAAAATGGAACAATTTGGCCAATTTTGGTGAAAAACTTTAGCCGAGGTAAAATCCAGCACCACAGGCGAAAATTTTTTTATAAACGCTTGTTTTTAAGCTAAAATTCTCAGAAAATTACAATTTTATATAGACAAAATGGAACATTTTGGACCTTTTTAGTGAAAAAATAGGAAATTTTGGTCATTTTTGGTGACAAATCGTTATGGGGGAATTAGGATTTTTAGAAAAAATTTTCAAAAATTTCATACAAAAACGTAGGGACCAAGGCAATTTTTAGAGTTTTTAAATAAATTTCAAAAATCATCCTAATTCTCCTGTTTTTTCGCGCGAGGCGCAAAAATTTTTTGTTGAAAAAGACCTATTCTTAATCTGAAACGATTTTTGAATTTCTAGAACATTTTTTGACGCTAAACAATGTAAACTTAATCTGAAAACGCTCAGGAATTTTCGATTTTCGACGAAAATTTTGTTAAAATTTTTTGAGAAATTCTTGTTTTTAAGATGAAATTGTTCAGAAAATTACAATTTTTGTAGAAAAAATGGAAAATTTTTGGTGAAAAAAAAAGAAAATTTTGGTCATTTTTGGTAAAAAATCATTATGAGGGGCCATTATGATTTTTGAAAAAATTTGGACAAAACATAAGGGGGATCAAGGGGGTAATTCCGGCCCTTCGGGCCGGAGTGGGAGGTGCGACCGCACCCTCTGCCCCTGGTTACGCTACTGTTTGTCATAAAAAAGAGTAAAATTTGTCAAATTTTGACAAAAAATCAATTTAAAAATTAGTAATAGCTAAATTCTTCAAAAATTTCTGATCTGATCCAAAAAAATGTTTCCTCAAAATAGATCTGATCTTAATCTGAAGCAAAAATTTTTTCTACAAAAATGATATGATCCTGATCTGATGTATAAATATTTTTGCAAAAATTATCTGATCCATCTCTTGAAAAAAATTTTTTAATCGGGCCTGATTCGGATCAAATCAGAACCATGGAAAAATGATTCGATGGATCAGATCAGAGACAACACTGAAGCCAATCGTCCTAACATGCACGCTCAACTTTTTTGGAATTTCGCCACGAAACTGAGGTTATTTTATGCCAAATATTAAAATCCGGAAAATCCTCATTTCCAGATTTTTTCGAAAAAATACCAAATCTACCTAAACTCCAAACGTCGGACCTGTCATCATACTCAACATTTTTGATATCCCAGCGTTCTGGAGGAAAATAATCTACCGTGCCACAACATGTCGAGACTAAATCTTGTGCTTCTTGCGTTGCTTCACCAAAATCGCACAGCTTAACTTCACCTTCGCGATTTAACAGTATATTATCTGGCTTGATATCACGATGCAGAATATCCTTTCCTCTTGCATGTAATAGACCTTTAATAAGAGGGACAGTAAGATGGCAAATTAGTTTCTCTGGAAAACGATCGTGTACTCCATGAACGTTAGAATAAAATTCCCTCATCGTAAGATCCATGAGTTCCATGATAATATATAAATTCTGTTCCTTTTTATCGATAAAAAATCCATAAAATTCAATGATATAAGGGCACGAATTAAGTTCTTCATAGATTCTTATTTCTCGTAAAACTTTAGCAGTTCGTTTTTTGCTATCTGCTTGTGCATTTCTACCAATTTTTAGCGAGACTTTTTTCATAGCTATGTACGCTTTTGATTTGATGTGTTTGTATTCGATAACTTCACCATAACCTCCTTTTCCAAGATATGAAATTTCTTCAAAATCTTTATCCAAATCATTCAATTCATAGACTTTGTCACCAAGTATTAATTTATTAGCTTTAGCATGCTGTTTAATATCATCCAATACTGATGAATTGTCGAGTAAGGTTGAACTAGTTGGTTGAACATACCCTTTATTCATCTAAATTGGCATAAAAATATAGTAATTTACCACCAAGTCATCCCCTATGTTTTTTTGGCAAAAATTGCCCAAAATCTAAACTTCAAAAATGAGTAATACCATTATACACGTCTCAACGAGACGAGTAAAACTAGTACCATATTGTACACAGACGTTACAGGATCTCATGGCTGAGTGGTTAGTGTCCAGGATTAAACAATATGTGTCTCGGGTTCGAAGCCCTCTTTTTAATTAAAGTTATTCAAATTCTATTAAAATTTTTGATATCTCTATTTTGATCTCTAAAACACTTTGAAATTATTTTTGGATCAGTAGATACTTGCTGAGACTGTATAACAAGGTCGCTTTTATAAAATTTAAAACTATTATACAGCCCCAGAAAGTGTTTGCTGATCTAAAATGGTAGCAAAGTGTTCTAGAGGCCAAAATAGAGATTTTTGAGCAAAAAATCGATTTTTCGCTAAAAATTCGATTTTTTCGTGTATTGAAGCGAAAATTTTCGATTTTTCTTTTGAAAATCATTGTTCCTGAGGTCATTTTATGCGAAGAATCCGAAAAACATGCTTCCGAGTCGAATAAATGCTTTTCTGAATCAGGGTAAGCACGTGTAATAACACGAAATTAACACAATCTTTCTTTGTTAATTTCGTGTTATTCAGATTTCTCGCATAGAAAAACCCTAGGTAGTCAGATATCCTGTCAAAAAATGAATTTTTTCATTTCACTTCAACATTCTACTCTGAAGCAGGGCCAAGGAAGCGTTTTCAATGCGCGCAATAGGCTTAAGTTGAAGCTTAAGCCTAAACTTAAGCCCAAGCCTAGACCTAAGCTTATGCTTAAGCCTAGGCTTAATCCTAATCCCAAGTCTAGGCCTAAGCCTAAGCTTAAGCCTCCAATTATCGCGGTGTTAATCAACTTCGAGGAGCAAGAGATCCGAATTTTGTTCATTTTCGCTTCAATACTACTCTGAATCAGGGTCAGTGAAGTGTTTTCACACTTCGGAAGTGCGCGCAGTCGATTCTCCGCATCAAATATCCCTATAGGGGTCATTTGTAGAAAAATTTCGGGTTTAAAGTTCATGAAAAAATCACAAAAATTCCACTTTTTTGGACACTCTGATGAGAGACATATTGAGCCCGATTTTGGTAAAATCGAATGGGTAGTAAAAGTGTTTCAAATTTCAAAACAGCATAGAACGAACATAAAATGTTTAAATCGGGCAACAATACGTGGTAGTTTTTTTATTCAACCGTTTCTCCTTCGCCATGAATCACATAGGTAAAAGAAAAAGGTCGAAACCTCAAATGAAAATTATTACACCAATATTTGGTAGATAGGAACAGCAGTAGCGCCAGTGGTTTATTGCGAGTCGCTCCTATTTTCTTTTAATCTCATGTGACCGAAATGAAACGACAAAATAAAGGCGGGTCGAGAATAGAATACGAAGAAGAAAGCACAGAGAATGGACTTGGTGGATTCGTTTTTCATCCATCTCTCAAGAAACACACTACCTTCCCTTCTAACTCACTAAAGATCATCTTTTTCACTTTTGGTTTGACCGAGGAGCACGTATGTTTCAACCCATAGAAAAACTGCAAAAAGTGTGTGCCGACATATCGGAAAAATACCTATAAGTTTTCTGCCAAAAATGAGTTGTTTTTCAAACATAAGGATTCCATATCTTTCTTAAAACGACGATTCACAAAAAACCCATTCTTATTGTTATGCAGGATGTTTCTTATTATTATGCAGGATGTTTTTCGCGCCTGTCGGCGCAAAAATTTTTTGCTGAAAAACACTCGTTTTTAAGCGTAAAATTCTCAAAAATTTTCGATGAAAATTTTGTGATAGATTAAGCCACCGTATCAAAGAAGTAGGTTTACATTAGACACAGAATGATCCCGAATGTCATAAATATGATAATGGAAAACATAAAAATGCCAATGACATGAAATTCATACTTGATTCAGTAGAAAATCAACAATATATATAAAAAAATGCAAACTTTCTATTTAAAACGCAAAAATATCATTAGGACACATACAAATTTTAAACAAATTAAAATATGTCACCATAATTGGTTTTGTTGTGGGTAATTGATGATTGATTAGCGGGTTCAATTCCGCTCTAATCGGAATTTTTGCATTTTTAATTATTTTTCGATTTTTATTATATGGCCATAGAAGGCCCATTGGCACCTAATTTTCTTTATAAAAATTTCCTATATGAAGATGTCTTGTGACGTTAAAAAATGCAATAAAATGGCATAGCACAACTTCAACAACATTAAATTCGTAGTTAATAATGATTTTAATCATTATTAATTATTTAAAAATAATTATTCTAAATCGATTTGAAGTGGATTCGTGCATTTTCCCATTTTGAGTCACACTTTGTCATACCGTGTGGTGGATGGTACTATTGAAAAAAGACAGTTCGCTAATTGTAATGCAGTTATATTAATATTACATAGCTGATTTGTAGGGAACGCAAACCTAAGAATTTATTTTGTATCACAATTAGCAGAATGCAAAACTAAATCTCTATAGCATATTTGCACTTCCGCATAAACAACGTCAATCAAGTCAATAGATATAAATATAGTCGTATCTGCACCATTCGACGAAATATTAAAGATAGATCAACGATTCCAAGATTCAAAGTCGTGTAAAAGTGCCTTCGAGTTTCGGCCAAGACGAAACGGAGCAGTTATTCAGAGAGATTGGTTCGATAAAATCTTTGATTCCTGCTAGTTAACTTTTGGAAACCTCAAATTTTTTGATAGATACATAAAAATTTTTTACAATTTTCCTTTACGTTTTTGCATTTTTGCACTTTTTTCTAAAATTTTTGCTATTTAACTTGCAGGACCCCTGCTAGTTACCCCCATCCAAAGTCGGAGGGGTTGGAAGCCCTGCATCATTGCCTTTGAACTTTGGATTTGCTAAAATTTGGCCGCCGTTAGTTAAAAACTATTAAAAATGAAAGATGCAAATATATACATATCAATCATTTGATTTGAAAAAAGTTGTCGAGTTTCGGCCGAAAGAAAAATCAAACACTTTTATTTCTGATTAATTAAGTCTTCAATTAACCCCAAGGTATAAAGTACAATTAACGCACTTGAAAGATGATGTAAAAAAATTAGTAGAAATTGAAAAGACGACGGACAACTATTTTGAGCGACGGATAACTATCACAAATAAAGAATTTTGAACGTCGGACAAAACTGAAATGAGATTTTCTTATAAAATTTGGGCCCATTAATGAGTAAAAACAAACGTCGAATTTCGAATGACGAAGTAACAGTATCGTATAAAAGGGAACGAGATTTATGTATCCTTACAAAAGGGTAACAATTTCATTTTATTAACTAATAACGCTTTTGAATCGAATGGAAACCCCATATTATATTCCCTATTCCCCACAATGTGGAAGCTATAATTATATCCCTTCTTCATTTGGCAGTATAGAAGAAAGTCTTTTAGACCCTTCAAGAATGGATTTTAATAACACTTATTGTGCTAACCGAGGATTTTACTCTCAAAATTTTTTTCAACATCTCGACACAAGCACCAAGGATTATAACGAATCGATACAACCAAAAACGGTAGAAAAAATACAGGAAATAAGAAAAGTATATTTTTTATAGCAAAACCTCGATGTTCCCCATTTGGATAGCGATATGGATTCTTCAGACGTATTGCCTTCTGAAATTTTAAAAATTGCTATGGAAAGCTTAGGTAACCATTAGGTTGTAACATAATTAGTGTCGTTTTTGAATGTATCAATGACTTACAGGATGTCCCAAAAAAACCGTACTTTTTCAATTTTATTTCTGCTTAAAATTGTGTAGCCGTCCAAAATATTAGGCTGGTGGCGGTTCGGGATTTAAACTGGGTTTACCTGAATTATATTTATTATTATTATTACCCGTTCCCTTAGACATTGAGCCAGTATGCCCAGAGCTGTCAGAAAACTTGCCTTTGGTGCAAGTTTTACTTGCATCGAATTTTTTCGAAAAATTTTTTTGGCTAAAACATGTGTAGAACGACTAAAATAGTTGAAATAACATGTTTTTTAACTAAAATTGGGGGCAAGTAATACTTGCCGGAAGTTGCATTTTTGCATAATAGGCAAGTAAAACTTGCATTTGCAAGTTTTACTTGCGCATGCAAGTTTTACTTGTACACGCTAATTTCGTCGTGAAACGATTTAAAAATATTTACTTGTACACGACGAAATAGTTTCAAGTGTCCGTCATAGGTCGTTGCAGGAGAAACCTGCAATTGACTTCGTTCAAAAGTTTCAATTTGAACACGATTCACTCAGCTCGTGTGCTTGAATCGCAATTTTATCAATTTTTGTCCACCATTTGATCTTCGTTCGATTGAAAAGTTGCCGTTTACGGTTATAAAGTGCTGATCTAAGTCATTGTACTATTTACTTTTTGTACGAGTTTGACAAACGTTTCAATAAAATCGTTTTTGCACTGCAATCACATTTTCCCAAATAATTTTAACACTCCATGGGTCATGTGTAACCAAGACGCTTTTTAAGCAAAAATTGTGCATAACAATTTCTTTATCTCTTTAGTTTAAGATTTTTTCTTTAGCTTGATAATTTGATGCAATGAGATTTTTTCTTGTTGATTTATATTCCGCTCAATACACAAGTGTTGTCATTTGAATTGAATTATTAATTTTTCAAGTGCAGACAAACTATTCCCTTTTGCACATCAAATTGAAGGTTGTTTTCCTCTCTATGCTGGTTTGTTCATTTAGAATTGCCTATTTATTAAACATTCTAACCTTCATTTTTACATTAATCTTCGTCTAAAAATGTCTATTTATTATTAAATTAAAAAATTAAACCTTCATTTTAACTCTCATCCACCTTTTTCTTGATCACTTTTTTCATTTTAGTCATTTTAGTCATTTTATGGTGTTTTTTTAATTAAAGGACCATGATCACGGAAAAAATTTATTTTTTTATGATTCTATCTGAAATTTTATGGTTTTCTGAGCAACAACTTTTACTTTTGAACTCATATGCGAATCCTTATTTTACTAGGAGAAAAATTGCGATGAAGATCATAGCAAATCTTTAAAATGAGTCTGGTTATTACAACGAAAACTTGGATCCAAATAAATATATACTTCAATTCAAAAAGTCGAAATTCTTAAAAGTGATAGTAGGAAGCCCTCTTCATTTAAAATTGCAAAATAATAGGGGTTTTCTATTGCGACTTTTTGCCAAACTTGATAGAGATTAGAGTTTTTGACAAATTTAATGTTTATTGTGTCTTTGAAAGTCATTTTTGAACCGTCGAAAAGCCCAATTTCTATTGACAAAAAGTCACAACAGGAAACCCCTATTATTTTGCAAATTTAAGGGGGATTTCTACTGTCACTTTTAAAAATTCCAATTTTTGAAATATGGTAGTTTATTCAGATCCAAGTTTTCGTTGTTATAACCAGACTCATTTTAAAAATTTGCTATAATTTTCTTCGCAATTTTTCTCCAGTAAAATAAGGATTTGAATATGGGTTCAATAGTAAAAGTTGTTGCTCAGAAAACCACAAAATTTCATAT
>JAQGCP010001505.1:0-12232 GCA_034699885.1 Acrobeloides thornei | reverse complement strand
TCACGACATTGGAAATAAATTCCCTATACGGCCGAATCAAAGCAATCAACAAAATATAGCTAACTGAAGCATGCATGCTTAAAAATACAATTGAGATAGATTCACCATAATTCGAGTTGATAATCGCCGCATTATTAAGAAGCATAAAAATCACGGGAGAGCCCATAAAGACCAACATAAATATGCTTTTCACCAAAACTGCGCGATAGAACATGACTTGTAAGAGGAAAGTTTTCTCCGTTACCACTTTCTTTGAAGACTTGATTAGACGTATAATTTTGAAGTTGATATAAAAAATTAGAGAGATTGTAATCGCCACAAAGAATCCAGTAGTATAAAAATGAGCACGAATAAAGGTTGTTGTTGAATAGACTATTGTGGATTGCTAAAAAAAATTTCAGTACTTATGCATTATCCCAGGCTGAAAACAAAAAAAATCAATTTTCATATTTTAGGCTTTGGTTTAGGCTAAAGACTTAGGCTTAGACCCAGGCTTAGACCTAAGCCTAGGCATAAGCCTAGGTCTAAGGCTAGACCTAAGCCTTTAACCTAAACCAAAGCATATTTGGGCAAAGGGTGGGTCGATCCACCCTCATGTCGCATGTGGGGGGTCAAATTTCAGTAAACGTGTTGCTTTTGGTAAAAATATACAGCAAAAAACCAAAGGGTTTTTGATAAATTTTTCAATTTTTAACGAATTTTGTAAAGTATTATGAATTTTTGACAAATTTTGGAATTTTTTACGAATTTTGGAATTTTCGTACTCATTTACTCAAGTTTTGCCCTTGAAAGGGATCATAAAAAAGCCATCTTTGAATTGCTCTAGAACTGCAGTGACGGAAAATTTGAGGACATAATCGTATTCAAAATTTTACCTGATTTTCAGAAACAATTTGTAAAAATTGCAAATAATGATCATTTCCAACAATCGTTTCATTTAATTCAATTGGATATTTAGAACCAAAATATAGAAGTACTGCCACTATCAAGAACACGCATATTAGTAAGAAAAAATAAATGGAGAGAAAATTTCGTTTCGAACTGAAAAATCGGCTTATTGAGTGAAATGGATTCATTATAGTGAAGAGGTGCAGTAAAAATGCCAAATATGCGAATGCCAAGTTGATCATTAAAAAATTGCTGAACTAAAAAGAATAGATGTTATGAGGGCTCTAGGAACTTCCACAACGTGGTTCAAAACGATATGCGGAACTTATCAGTGGTACAGGAGAAGAGGATACGAGAGTCGAGCCACCCCTCGTAGAATCCAAGCGACCCCCTCTTCTATAACAAAATTATAATCTTTACTCCTATAAAAGCCATTAAATGTATCGGCAAGCCTAGACCAAACATTGCTAGATATGGAGGTAAGATCACCGGTTGAAAAATGAAACCAACTAATACCAAAATTAAGCTAGTGGTGATCATATTGGTAAACAGCCATTTCAGTGCTGGGTTTTCCTTTGGTGATTTGGTTACAACTATGTACAGAGTTGCAGGGTACAAGAAAATTGTCAAGCCAGCAGTTATATAATGGGCCAATGATAGGTATGGGCAAAATTGCATGAGATCATGGTAGTCGTTGAGAGATTGATTGTACACGTCCATTTCTTAGCAATTGAGAACTGTTCTAGTGCTAGTCGACGACTATAGCCGTGTGGAGGATATATCAGCAGATTTATGCGCGTGAATAAATACAATTAGAGCGATTCTTGACAACACTTTGACTTTCTTAATAAGGTGATCATTGAATCTGTAATTATACATGGTGCGCTGAAATAACATGGTTTAATGGCTTACGTTTATGGCTCTAGCAAAATTGGAAACTCAAAAATTTCTTCGTTGTATGGATGTATAAAATTTTTTGCTTCAATTTTTTCTAATTTTTTAAATTTTTTTCGAATTTTTTCCAATTTTTGAGAGGGTAGCCAAATGATTACGGTTGATTACAGGGAGGGGGTCAAAAAACCGAAAATTTTGATTACGTATACCCCTCTGTATACCTTTAATTAACTTAAAGAAAGCAATGACTAAGGAGTTGTCAATAATCGAATTTATTCTAATTGTATTTATTCATGTGCACAAATTCGCTGATAATTCTCTACACGTCTATAGTCTACTAGCTTTCCATACACAATTATAATTTGAATATTGTTTTAGGAAAACCAAAAAAGCTACTGGAATTTGAATGACTCGAAGAAATGGAAAACGGTGATAGCGAACCTTTGGAAGACCAGAGAAGCTAAGCGGGCAACCAAGAAAGCGACGACGAAGTCGTTATCGTTGAAGACGACAAAGAATTCGAAGAGTTGTGATTTTTCATATTTATGTTTTGTTATATTTTTATTGATGCATCTATATTGTTTTTGTCCTTATTGTTTACGGTTTTTTAAGGGGGGAGTCAACTTTGCAGCAGCACTCGGGAGACCATTTCTAGCAGAGTTTTTATCATAACTTTTGATAGACAAATCCGTTTGACTCGGTTTTGGTGTCATTTTGAAGCTCAGATTCTGAACTTCAAAATGACACCAAACCCAAATACTTTGTGCTCAAAAAAGAATATTTGTGCGCAAAAAAATACTTGTGCACAAAAAAGAATGCTTGTGCGCAAAAAAAATTATTTTGTGCTCAAACAAAATATTTTGTGCTAAAAAAAATTATCATGGAAGCTAGTAGACTATAGACGTGTAGAGAATTATCAGCGAATTTGTGCACAAGAATAAATACAATTAGAATAAATTCGATTATTGACAACTCCTTAGTTATTGCTTTCTTTAAGTTAATTAAAGGTATACAGGGTGCGCTCAAATAACTTGGTTTACTGGCTTACTTTTACCATAAATATTTCGCAGCTTAAAGGGGGCGTGTAATTTTGCTAGAACCGTAAAAGTAAGCCATTAAACCATGTTATTTCAGCGCACCATGTATAATTAAAGATTCAATGATCACCTTTACTTAACTTAAAGAAAGCCAAAGTGATGTCAAGAATCGCTCTAATTGTATTTATTCGCATGCATAAATCTGATGATATATCCTCCACACGGCTATAGTCGTCGACTAGCACTAGAACAGTTCTCAATTGCTAAGAAATGGACGTGTACAATCAATCTCTCAACGACTACCATGATCTCATGCAATTTTGCCCATACCTATCATTGGCCCATTATATAACTGCTGGCTTGACAATTTTCTTGTACCCTGCAACTCTGTACATAGTTGTAACCAAATCACCAAAGGAAAACCCAGCACTGAAATGGCTGTTTACCAATATGATCACCACTAGCTTAATTTTGGTATTAGTTGATTTCATGTTTCAACCAGTGATCTTACCTCCATATATAGCAATGTTTGGTCTAGGCTTGCCGATACATTTAATGGCTTTTCTAGGAGTAAGGATTATAATTTTGTTATAGAAGAGGGGTTCTACAAGAGGTGGCTCGACTCTCGTATCCTCTTCTCCTGTACCACTGATAATCCACTGTACAACTTTTTAGCAGTGATCTTCACACGTATACAAACACCCCCCCCCCCGAAAATTTTGACTTTCTGCGGGCGGGAAAAAACATAAGGGGGGGGACCAAGGTAATTTATTTTCAATTTTTTCAAAAATCAAAAAACCCCTAAAATGGCAAAAAAAGTGTTTTTTGAGCCCGAAAAAATGCCCCCAAAATGACAATTTTTGCCACTTTTTTTGCACCACCCTGTACAAATTACCATCGTGCAACCCTACTTATAACACGAACTTCCACAACTGTCGATTTTCCGTGAAAATTGTTGTGGAAATTTCGCATGTCGTTTTGAGCCACCTTGTGAAAGTTTCTAGAGCCCTCATAACATTTATGCTTTTTAGTCCAGCAATTTTTTAATTATCAACTTGACATTCGCATATTTGGCATTTTTACTGCACCTCTTCACTATAATGAATCCACTTCACTCAATCAGCCGATTTTTCAGTTCGAAACGAAATTTTCTCTCCATTTATCTTTTCTTACTAATATGCGTGTTATTGATAATGGCAGTATTTCTATATTTTGTTTCTCAAAACCCAATTGAATTAGGTGAAACAATTGTCGGAGATGATCAGTATTTGCAATTTTTACAAATTGTTTCTGAAAATCAGGTAAAATTTTGAATACGATTATGTCCTCAAATTTTCCGCCACTGCAGTTCTAGAGCAATTCAAAGATGGCTTTTTTATGATCCCCTTCAAGGGCAAAGCTTAAGTAAATGAGTACGAAATTGCAAAATTCGTAAAAATTAAAGCAACACATTTACCGAAATTTGACCCGTCACATGCAGCATGGGGGTGGGTCGACCAACCCTTTGCCCAAGTATGCTTTGGTTTAGGCTAAAGGCTTAGGTCTAGCCTTAGACCTAGGCTTATGCCTAGGCTTAGGTCTAAGTCTAGCCCTAGGTCTAAGCCTAAGTAAGATGAAAATTGATTTTTTTGTTTTCAGCCTGGGATAGTGCATAAGTACTGAAATTTTTTTAGCAATCCACACTAGTCTATTCACCAACAACCTTTATTCGTGCTTATTTTTTTGTTATTGGAATCTTGGTGTCGATTATAATCTCTCTAATTTTTTATATCAACTTCAAAATTATACGTCTAATCAAGTCTACAAAGAAAGTGGTGACGGAGAAAACTTTCCACTTACAAGTCATGTTCTATCGCGCAGTTTTGGTGAAAAGCATTTTTATGTTGGTCTTTATGGGCTCCCCCGTCATTTTTATGCTTCTTAATAATGCGGCGATTATCAACTCGTATTATGGTGTATCTATCTCGTTTGTATTTTTAAGCATGCATGCTTCAGTTAGCTATATTTTGTTGATTGCTTTAATTCGGCCGTATAGGGAATTTATTTACAATGTCGTGAGAAAATTCATACCTGGCTTCGGAGCAGGAGCTACACAAACAAAAGTTACGATTATACAAGTCTTGCCAAAAAGTAGTGGCAAATAGTTTTTATATTCTTGTTGTACTCGATCCTGAATGTCACCCTATTCTGAGTCGGATTTGTAATTCACTTTTATTGAAGCGAAAACTTTCTACAAGCGTTCCGATACAAGTTGTAACGCTGATGATCAACTTTCATATGAGTGGTCGTTGAGCTCTCAAATCGCTCTCTACTCGAAGTTATGGCTCTAGCAACATTGGAAACGCAAAAATCTCCCCTCCCCCCCTCCATTTCGATATAAGCGCCCCTCCCTAGGGGCGCTTATATCGAGGTTTGCTTGTGTTGCAATTTCTTTATTCATAAATTTATAACAATAAAATTAATACACTTACAAATAAACCCGTTAGATATATAAACCCGATTTATGGCAACAACGATATTAGGTTGATCAAAAAGGTTGACAACTTTTGAGTTAGAAAATTTGTAACTATTTTCATGACCCTTTTTTTCTATAAAAAATTTCGTTTAATAAGTTCGAAAATGATGTTAGACTAAAAAAGAAATTTGTTGCAATATTTTCTTTCTTGTCTAACATCATTTTCGAACTTATTAAATGGAATTTTTTAGGAAAAAATATTCTATTGACTGCGACGATGAAGAATCTTTAGCTTGAAAGGTCAGCTAATTTTTGATCTACCCAATATATTCAAACATAGGTCATTGTCTCAACTGATGTTTGATCATATAGTTGGAGTTGAAATATGTTTTTGGCATTCACTTTTGAGGAATTTGATGTTGAACTTTCAGATGAAATCTTTGAAGATTTATCATTTCTAAAAAAAGTAAAAATTAGCATCAGATCCAACATACTTTTTGAACTTATCAAAGTATATAATAAAATTTTTTTAAAGAAGTTTACAAATTTTTATCGAGTTTAATTTGTTTCGATAGTCATTTTTTAAGTCATATAATCGTGCAAATATTAAATTTACTTTTTTCCTTGCCCATTTAAAACTTGAGATCCGTGCCATAGCCGACTAGTTCCAGTACCATAACCACTTTCTCTTCCACCAATATCCCCTAGTCTTGATCTAGGCATATGTTGTTCCTCATTTTCCTGACTAATTATTTCCAGCTCCGGCTCTGTAGACGAACTCAAATCATCTTCAAATCCTTGTGAAATCGGATTTGAATTCGTCCCAGATTTGCCTGAATCAGGGGAAATCGCTAGTAAACTTCCAGGTTTTCTCGGTGGTGACGGTGGCCTGGTTGTAGGTGGAGGTTTCCTTTCAGTTTGATAAGCAAAAGTGAAATAACGTAGATTTTGGCTGAGGTCTTCGAAAATAGTATCGGATCCATGAGGAGACTGATTGGGGTTTTCAGAAATTTCTTCATAATGTCGACCAAGGGTATAGTAGGCTTCGTGAGGGATGCGAATCGAGGTATTTCTCGCCACAAAATTGTTAGAAGGCGATCTAAATTGATAAATTTGGAGCTAAAAATAATTTCTTTAAATTCTCTCCTACCTTATAAATGTACCAGTTGGCATAGCCCTAGGGCTAGAAGTAATCCCAAAATTATTGAATGTGCTTTTACTACAATACAAATGAGCTCCAGCAGGAACCATCTTTAGATGTCCATTTGAGAATTTGATGTGATGTTGGGGAGGACTATTGTATGAAAAATGAGTAGCATTTCCAGTCACAATAGTGTCTGAACTTGAGGAGTTGATTGAAGAATTGGCTCGTTTTCTTCTATATCTAAAAATTGGGTTTGAGTGAAAAATGTCTTTTAAGTTAAACACAGAGGATAATGGTGACGTGTGCCGACACGTCACGTCACACCTGGCACATGTGTCCAAGTGTGACGTGCCGGCACATGTGCCCATGCGCACGTCACATGTTGAGGTTGGTACATGTGCCACACTGGCACGTGTGACGGCACATGTGCCCGGAACGTGCCGGGCATACGTCACATGTCTGGTAACCTATCAACAATTTAAGATTGTGTCTACGCTTGAAAACTCTTTTGAAAAAAGTTGATTATTGACACGAAAACCTGCTCGATTCAAAAAGTTAACTGCACCATCCTATTCCTAAGTATTGGTTAACTATCTTGAAAAAAATTTCATCAAAAACGAGCGAAAAATGCCGATTTTGATCTATTTTTTTAACGCTCGAACTTATCTAAAAATTGAATACCTTAACGCGCAATGTTCCCATAAATTTATTTTATTCTTGATAAGTTCAAAATTTGGTTAGACAACATGTTAATTTTAAGGATAGATTTTTTCACTTAAAAAAATTTACAACCCCTTTCAAAAAAGCTTTCTGGTTGTTAATATGATATAGAGGTTGTCCCGTTTGATTAATGTTGTGCAACTGTTTTCCGGACAGACTTTTAGTGTCCTACTTCATATGAAGACTTGATTCGATCTTATCCTGACTGATGGCCTACCAGACATGGGAAATAAGATAGCAATAGGTCATTAGCCAATGACAGTTTTATGATTTATTAACCCACGGGAATGGGCGACTATCCAAGATGGATTGTCCCAAAATTACAATATAAGATACATGAAGACCCATCAAAAAAGCTATACATATATATGCAGACTAGGGTTAGGCGAGTAAAAGTTTAAAAATTTTAAATATTTCATCAATTTCCACTTTCAATCTTTGACTTTCATCAAGTTTTTAGACTCTGATAAGTTCAAAAAAATGCCAGATGATCTAGAAATGATTAATTTCTAAGTCATCTGATATTTTTTTGAACTTATCAAAGTATAAAACTTTATGAATTCTTTAACTTCCAAAAAGTTTTTAGACTTTGATAAGTTCGAAAAAATGTTAGATGATCTAGAAATGATTAATTTCTAGGTCATCTGACATTTTTTCGAACTTATTAAAGTATTAAAAAATTAAACTAAAGCTTATTTCAGTATTTTTTTCAACGAGTTCCAAGGATCTTAGACATAATGCTAATTTAAATTTTGTTTACACTTACTTATTGCATCTCAAAAGGCATGTAGCACAAGTGCAAGCAGCAAGTATCACCGAAAATATAAAAATTAGAAAATGTAGACCAGTTTCGGAAGAAAAATTTCCAAACTCTACAGAAGAACCAAGAATATTGAAGAAAGGATTGAACTCACAGCTTTTTAGTCGAACCTAAAATTGTTGATATATCTTTTGAAAAAATTTCCACTCATCATGAAAATCATAAAAATTTCAATTTTTCTTTTTATGCTTTTGTGAAATTTAAGCCTAATTTTTGGCTTTCAAAAATTGAGTTGACCTCGAATAATGTAACGCAGGAGATTAACAAATTTCAATTTAGTTTCAATTAGTGTTTATTTTTGATAAGTTCTAAAATGATGCTAGACAACGTAGGAAAATTTTAATTTTTTCAAAACTCAAGTTTTATCTCAAAATTTATTCAAATTTTCTAAATTTTATCGCTGGATTTGTGAGGAAATATTTGCTAAAGTGAATTTTTGACAGCTCGGAGTTTTCAACAGATGCCTTTGATGTATTTGTCACTTCTTTTCTGCCTTCCGGGACCAACAATTTACCCCCAACGGTCATTTCTCATTCGGGATTATGGTGCACGAGCAAGTGCACTTTCTAAAATGATGTGCGCCATGGCGCAAGGTTCAAATTTATCTTGAACAGGACAGGTTCGATCCCCGGAGGTCAAGATTTTATTTTTAGGAGTCAAAAAAATTGTAAATGAGACTTACATGGGAAACCCCTCCACGAATGTCTGTGTTTAACATGAATAAGACCGAAGGTAAAGGGTAGTTATAACAAAAAATATTTTTAATAATAAAATGTTTGTTATTTGAAAATTGAACCCGAAAACGGGTTTCAAAAATTGCTCCTCAAGTATTATAGCATTTAAGCCAACATTAAATAATTCATGTTGTTAACAATTATTTTTAACTGTTAATAAGTTCAAAATTTAGTTAGACTATATACTATTTTTTTCGTATTTTCTTCAATATTTTATCATAAAAAATCGATTCTTACCTTCTGTAAACTTTCCAGAGGTTCATCAGAAATCAAGTCCCAGATTAGCGATGGATCTGGGGGTGGAGGTAGATCGAATATAGGAGGTGGTGGAATGCAGTTACAGACCATTTTTGCATATTCGTTAGCTATTCTACATAATTTCTTAATAAGAAATCAAACTAAAAGAAATTTTTATTTAGGCTGCGGTCAAGCATGTTGAAAAAGTTGTCAGACAAAGTTACATTTTCGACAACTTTTCATTAACTATTTCAACATACTTGACCGCAACCTAAAAAAATTAAAGGATGACAAAAAATAATCAGAAAACGCGAGGATTAGCGGTCAAAAACTATAATAAATATTTTTTCGTTGAAAACTAAAATAGTTCTTATTTAATATTTTCATAATTTACGTTTGATAAGTTCGAAAATAGGTTATACTAAATGATAACTTTTTATAACAATATAATTTTACGTTTGATAAGTTCAAAAATAAGTTAGACTAAATAATAATTTTTAAAACAATATATTAAGTTTAAAAATCAGGCAAATTTCAACACTAGCCAACAAATTTAGCATTTTGATTAAGCCATAAATAGACCAAATTTCTTCACCCAACCACTAAACTCTTTTTGCTGACCAGTGCCACAAAACATCACAACCATGCCCACCAACATCCGTAACAAAGTGCTCGGCTAACGAACGGCTCGCTGGCTGACCGACCGCCTAAATTCCACAAATCCGATTTGGCCCATTTATGTTTAGCGGGTGTTGGCAGTGCATGCTTTTGAAGATTTGGGGGGAAAAGAAGATTTTTAGGCTTATCCTTTTTTGGAAGGCTAGGCTGTGGCACTTCCGAGCCAAGTTGCGGAACACACAAAGGGTCGTGAGAATGAAGTAATTTGGCACACAAATCAGTTCCAGAGTAGTGTGAATTAGAAATAAGTTATGAGTTAATTTTAGTGATAGAAATCAGGGTGAATATGAGTTCATGATTGAGTTAGACATCATAGAAATCTTGCATTTTTATACGATTTTTAATTGAAACTGGGGTACCGTTGTCGGACAGTTGATCGACTAGGACACTTGGTCGACCCGGACAGGGGCTTTAGGCTTAGGCCTTAGGCTTAGGTCTTAGGCTTTGGCCCGATCGACCACCGTCCGGTCAGCCAAGTGTCCGGTCGATCAACTGTCCGGTCGGCTAAGTGTCCGGTCGACCAACTGTCCGGCATTCCTGGGGTACCGAATTCATGGATCCTTGATTCCCGGGCCCCAAAGTGGGTTTTACTCAAAAATAAATAAAAATTACTATGTTGTCTGACTTGCTGTCGAACTTATCAAAGAGCAAAACTGGAATGATGTAAAAAAGAAAGAATCGGCTTAAATTAAGAAATTTCTTTACACATTATTTTATTTTAGTTTTAATAAGTTCAAAGCAAAGTTAGACACAATGCTAATTTTTTCAAAATTAATAAAGCTGTTAAAAAAGAAGAGAAAAATCCTCCCCCTTATAGTTAATAAATTGGATTTTTCTCCCACAAAAAATAGAGCATCCGAATAAAAAAAGTTCAAAACCACTCAAGAGCTCACATTCATTTTCGCATAAATCGCATTAAAGAATTCATGGAGGCATAAATCGTCAGACGTTAAATGGACAACAAAACGACGATCTATCTCCATTATTATTGTTGTTAATTCGAGTTGTTCCTCGTCGTTCACTTTTCAGCATCCTGGTCGCGTTTTGACCTGCGGAAGAAATGAGAAAAGAGAGCTTGATTTCATTGGCAGTAATTCTTGTGAAATCCTGTACTTAAGTCTTAATCTAAAAGTGGAATGTGAACATAAGTGATTCTTTTTCAGATTCAACAGGAGAAATTATTAACTTGTAAAATACAAGCCTTTAAAAATTTGATTAGCAACTTTAACATGGATGACATAAATTTCAGTAATTTCGTATTTGGTTTACCTTTTTTTGTTTTTAATAAGTTCGAAAATGATGATAGACAAGAAAGAAAATATTGCAAAAATTTCTTTTTTGTCTAACATATTTTGAACTTATTAAAGGGAATTTTTTTAGAAGGGATAGGATCATGAATTTCAGGGTTGGGATTTCCTCGGGAAAAATCTGGCGAAATCTTTTTTTGGGCTGGGAAATCTTTTTCCCTCCGGAATTACTTAGTTTTAAAATTTCCTCTACCTCAAACTCGCCTCAGTGGTGCAGTGGCAAAGCAAAGGCTTCGTGTCCACAAAGTCGCGGGTTTAAATCCCGCTTGGAACCAATTTTGTTCTAAATTTGCCAATTTAGATTGGCTTCAAGCGGGATTCGAACCCGCCACTTTGTGGCTACGAAGTCTCTGCTTTGACACTGCACCACCGATGCAAGTTTGAGGGAGTGAAATTTTAAAATTAAATCATTTTGGGGAAAAGATTTCCCCCAGATTTCTCCATAATTCCCCGGATTTATCCAATTGATTTATCCACGGATAAATGAAAATAAAAACCTGATGAAAATGAAAAGAATTTGTGAACTCAAAAAGTTGTCAAACTAGATCTATTCGAGAAACAAGTGTTTCTGCACAAAATCTATTCAATAAAATGTCAATTCGCAGTAGTTTTTCTTGCGAGAGTAATTATTTCTACCTTGTCGGTGTGTCTTTTTGACCACGTTTATGTATTCTTTGAAACAATGAGCGGAAAAGCGGCATGCCTTTTTATAGTTTTTAGGATCATTGTTTTGTAATTTGATGAGGAAAAGAGATTGTTACTAGAGATGTTTGAAATAAATGAAAAAAAAATAACATTGAATCTAACTTTTTTCGAACTCATTAAAAAATTTTAAAAGAATTTTATAAATAAAACTGTTTAAAACACGGTTCACGAGAAAGCCGAGCTTCGATTGTCACAAAAAATTTTCATCGCTGAACGAAAATTGAGGTGGATATTCTGATAGATCTCATGCAACTTTTATTCTGGGCTCTCTACCCGGCGACCTCTCCCCTTTGCGCTATTGCCCCTAGAAGTTATTGGAAACGTCCATTTTCGACCAAACTTAGAGTTGGCAAGATTTTTAGCTTTCGGGAAACGGTCTTTTGTATTTGTGGATTGGGGCTTCATTTTATGCCAAGACCACCCTAACCCCGGGCATTCACATAATTTTATACTTGGCCAAATATACAAAATTACCTCTTTCAATATTCTAAAATCAACGTCCTAATTATACTCCCCTGGGGCAATCTTACTGACCATTAGTATATCACTTCCTGGCCAGAACAATAAGAGCTCATTCCTGGGATATCCTCAAGAACAATAGCCATACCCATCT
>JAQGCP010001504.1:0-12233 GCA_034699885.1 Acrobeloides thornei | reverse complement strand
TTTTGCGGACCTCGATTTGACTCAAAATGACTTTTAAAAACTTTCTCATGTGTTAATCTCACTTTATCGATAAAAAAATTGTTAAAATGCCGCCAACTTTGCAAAGTTTATCGATTTTATTCTATCGTCATTTTTATTTATTTATTTGAAGTTACATGTTTTCGTTGTAATTTGCAAACTTTTTTAAATGTTTTTTCGCTAAAAATCATCATTTTCAAACGCGAATATCTCGAAACGGAAATTTTTTCAGACTATACCGTAGAAGAAAAAAATGCTCCATTTTTCTTGAATTTTTCGAATATATCATTTTTTCATATGGTTGTAAATTACTGGACTGGTCCTTTAAAATAAGCATAAAATGGGAGACCTGCTGATACCTGATGCAGATTGATATGTATTTTTATTTTAGCCTCAAGAACCAAAATACCCTCAAGCTAAACTAAGAACAAATCAGAATTATAATTTTAAAATTTGGCTAAATGTTGGTCTAGCAATCTTAGCATTTTTGATAATAATGGGATTTTTGATCTTTGCCTTCTTTTACTTGAATAATAGTCATGATGATTATTATAGTAGATATGGTGGTAGTTATGGCTATAATGGTAATAATAATGGGTATGATCCATATCGTTATGGCTAGTTTTGTATTTATATATTTTATCCTACTACATTAAACGTGTAATGTGTATGTTTGTCGGACGAACTCGGGAACACTTGATTTAAACCCCGAGCGCTAAAACAAAAGGTGTAGGGGACGATGAGAGAAGATGATCGACACCACTTTTGTGGGGTACCCCCTCAAAAAATTTTTTCAATTTTTTTAAAAGGTTAACTATAACAACGATTCGTTGAGAAAAGTCCGCTTTTTCGTTAATATGACGAAAACTGCGTATCTGCTAGCCGATCCTGAGACAACGATCTTGATTCGGGATTGGCTAGCCTATCCTGAGTCAAGATCGATGTCTCAGGATCAACTAGCCGATCCTGGGAACTCAAATCGGCTAGCCAACTCTGGTTCAGCTGAATCCCAGGATCGGCTACAACATACAGTAGCGGAAAAAAGTGGGTCACCTGTCAAAACTCATATCTTAGCGTCAAGAATAGTTTTTTATATCTTAGCGTCAAGAATAGATGCGATTTTTTTCAGAATAGGGTAATCATTTATGGAGATTCTGTTGGTTTAATTAATTTTATATCAAGATTGCATGCTTTCGTTATAATACACAATCTATTTGAACACTGAAACCCAATTTGGGATTTTTCATAGGATTGTTATAAATTCTCGTTTTTGAAAGTTTTTCTTGATATATAGAACAAATAGCGTTTATTTACGAAAACAATGACAATAATTTCTCAAAGCATAAAAATGCACAAAACATAAAATTGCACAAAAAATATTTCAACAAACAGCATTTTTCATGAGTGTCCCAATTTGGGTTTCAACGTTCAAATGGATTGTGTATTATAAGAAAGCATGCAATCTTGATATAAAATTAATTAAACCAGAAGATTCTCCATAGATGATTATCCTATTTTAAAAAATCGCATCGAAAAAGCTATTCTTGACGCTAAGAAATGAGTTTTGACGACGCCACCCCATTTGCCCCACGTTATACAGTTACCCCACGTTGTAACTTACAACATGGGGCAAGTTGGTGGGGCAACTGTATAACGTGGGGCAAATGTCCGTGGAGGCAAATGGGGTGGCGCTGTTTTGACAGGTGGCCCACTTTTTTTCCGCTAGTTTAACCATAATATTGTATATAAGACGATGATTCTATTTCTTTTTTTAATCAATCGCATAAACTTTTTTTGCCAGAACTATAAAAACTAGAAACACAAGAAATTTACTTCCAGTAATATCTTATGATGACTATTTGATAAACCTAATCAATAAAAAATCAAAGTTTAACCATAATATTGTTGTCATTGCCATAGTCGATGTTTGATGTTTCAAAAAATTCCCGATTTTTAGTTTGTTTCTCAAGTATTGTAGTAATCACAAACCACAAAAGGATAGAGACCCTAATTGATTAAAATGATTTCATCAACAAATAATTAAGACCAAGTTTGTAGACGATGACTTTTTTGACAATATAAAAGGACGCGAAAAAGGGAAATTTGCAACAGTTTTTTAAAACTTATACAACTTTTATTATTTCTTGCTCAATTATGAAGATTACTATGTCAATATTTTATACCCTTCTATTAGTATTCTCTATTCTTACCATAAATAATGCAATCCCGTTAAAAAGAAGTGATAGACTGTAAGTTTTAGAAGATGAAAAATCCCCAATTTTTTCATAGAAAATATACTGAAATTCGCATAAAATAATCATAACTCGACCATAACTTTTTCGTCGCAGTTTTTTGTGCTTATCAAAACATTTTAGATCCCATTTGAGAAGTAAAAGAATGGACACATGGGGAAATTCGATGAGTTCGTTCAGCTTACCTGATCTTGGTTTCAATTATATTGGTGGTGTCAGTGGTTTTAATACTGCATATGGACCCAGTGGATACAGCAATTACTATGGTTAAACTATGATTGTTTAAAGATAATATTTGTCTGTAAATATATGTAGATAATATATCTTTATGCAATTTTTGTATCATTACTAATAAAGAAAGTTTCCCAAAAACGTTTAAAAAATGCATGAAAAGTCGTAAAACATCGATAACACAAAAACTACACATAGGAGCCAAAAATACGTAAATCAAGATTTCCGAAAGTTAAAAAAAGGCCGAAAACACGAAAAAATCATAAGGATCTTCCTTATGATTTTGGGGTGATGCTCCCCCTATTCGACCCTTCTTCCTACGCCAATGGAAAAGGGATCAGTGGTGTAGGGAGAAGGGTCGACACGAGAGAGAGGGGCACTTCCCCAAAAGTCTGATATTTCCCAAAAACATAATGGGGTCCTTTTAATTAGGGATTTTTTTTAAATTTCGACCCACTAAGGGAGGTTATCCCCTGTCCTCTTGCTTACACCACTAGGGGAGGGGGTTGTACGCCAGTTTCTAATTAAGAATAACATGAAATCATCTTTTGCACAAATTCATCTCAATGATTTTTAGCCTTAAACACATATAAAGTAGCACTAATATTGCAACAAATCATAACAAGAAGCTTCATTTGCGTGTTTGTCTCACATTATTAAACTCACTAATTTTATCGTGCGGAAGTAACTCTAATATAGAAGAAAAATTTGTTAAACATTTTCTGAATAGTTTTAATGATGAAGATTCCGGGTATATCAACACTTCATAAGCTGCTCAAGGGAGCTGATTAATAAAAGGGCTGGAATCTTTTGGGAATATCATGTATAGATAATAAGATATCGAAGCAACGCAGATTCACAAATATAAACTAATTAAAAAATTAATCTGCAGTAAAGTACACTCATGGCCCTGGGGAAAAGAATATATAAATATTTTTTATAAAATATTAATCACCTGAAGAACCAATGGGGTCACACTTGGGCTAAGCGGTGCTCAAAAAATTTTTATGAGTTACCTTCCCCTCCCATCCGCTCCCGTTGCTTAACCCCTCCATTGCGTGATCCCCCTCCCCATTGTTACCATCCCTCCTCGATAAGTTAGTTACTCCCCCCAACTCAATTGGACGGGTGGGAGAGGTCGTTCATGTGTGAATGAGATATTTTTCGGGATCCTTTTGGAAGGAGAGAGACCATTTTTACTACACACGTGAATTTAGTTTAGTACATAGTTTGTACATGTGTGAAGGTACAGTATGGCATTGATGAAGTACAGTACAGAACAGTACAGTTAGAAAAAGTTGAGACATGCACAACATTGGTTACAATGCATTATTTTTGACAAATATTTACAAACGTGACCTATAATGTGCATGATGATATTCATTCGAAATTTTGTTTACAAGTTGTAAACCTAGTGGACTGATATCTTAATGTATAGAAAATTGTTTACATAGTCTCTTAAAATGACCGGACAACAATTTTTATATGATACAATTCATACAAATAAAAATGTTCTAAGCATCAAAAAATTACATATTTGCTTATTTTGAAGCCTCGTTCTTATATTTTGGTTGGTTATAAATATGGCTAGCCCTACAGAAATTGAAATTGAAGTCAACTGTCATGATAAATTCGATCGACCTATACGTAAAATTCAAGTAAGGATTTTATATTCAAAATGTGGAAAGAGGTTTTTAAATATTAAGTCCTAGCCACTCTCGGTTTAAAATCCTCTCCCAGATGATTCCTCCCAGCTTATCAAAAAGCCCCGATAGCATGACAAGTTTTTCTTCATGTTTATCTTCTGAGATTTGATCGATTTAACAAATTTGAAATTGCCCCCCACCCATCCATCGCTCCATAGCTGAAATCTCGCTAGATGTTTGACAATGACTTAAAGAGAAGGGTCGACTAGTTGGAGAACATTTTTACTCATAAAAATCATAAGACATGATTTTTTTGACACCTTTCTTTTGATCAAAACATGGGGGGTCAGTCTGTTTTCGACCTTTCCAATGAGGAGAATAAGAAATGTGGGAGGAGGATGTGCTCGTTGCCTCCTCTCCCATCTTCCCTACAACACTGATTCCTGATGCAGATTGATATGTAATCTTTATTTTAGCCTCAAGCGCCAAAATACACTCAATCAAAAATAAGAACAAACCGAAATCATAATTTTACAATTTGGCTAAACGTTGGCCTAGCAATCTTAGCGTTTGTGATAATAATGGGATTTTTGATCATTGCCTTCGTTTACTTGAATAATAGCCGGGATCATTACTATAGCGGATATGTTGACAATAATGGATATAATGGCTATAATAGAAATAATGGCTATGATTCATATCGTTATGGCTAGTTGTATTTATATATTTTAAATAATTTTAAAAACATGAAAAGTTGGAATTATTTGAACCATAGGTCGACAAGGTGGGGGAAGGGGACCCACAATGAGATGGTCCCCCACCACCTCCACCAAAAAAACGACCTTTTTTAGCTTGAAGTAGTCTTCTGCACCAAATTTTTATGGACCATCTCATATGTTCAACGGGGTCAATGTGTGGTCCTCCCCCCTCAATTTTGAGTCCGTGCGTGGGTCAGGGGGGGGGGGAGGCTCCCCCCTTGCTGCCCTATGATTTGAACTTAAATTCTGGATTAGCCAATCCAGTCCTTCATAAAGACCTTCTCCGCTTTTAGCACTCGTGCCTTGAACATGCCACTAAATAGGAAGATTTTTTACACACAAAAACTACAGGGTGAGTAAAAAAGGGCAATTTTGTGACTTTTGTGTAATTTTTTCAAGTTTTTTATTTTCACCAAAATAACCCTATAGGGGGTTCTTCTATGCGAGGATTGCGCGTATTGCCAGACATTGAAATCTTTTCCCTGACCTTCTTTTTGAGAACTTGGAGGTGGTCTCCCCTTAAATTTTGGATTTTGAGTGAGTTGGTCAGGGTGGCACCCTCCCCTTGTCCCAGTATGCTAAGGTTAACCCTGAGGTTAAACCTTAGTCATTACTACCACCCCCAGGAGTTTGATTTGCAGATAAGTTAGTTGCTTAAAAACGTTGTTTCCATTAGGATTAGAGTTTCGGGTTCATTTGAGCCATCCTGTAAGAGGAGTCCCATTTAAAAAATATATGACAGTTTATTTTAAATATTTTTAATGAAGTTTATACCCCAAGAAATAAAAAACAACAGATCAATCACTTCACAATTTTATCAGCATTTTCTATTATGAATGGGTGGTCAGTGGCGCACTTATATTTTTTTTATCACTCAAATGTCTTTATTGCACACTCAGTACAGTCAAACCTCCGTATTATGACACCCCATCAGTGTGTCATTAAACGGAAAGTTCAGGGAGTGTCATAAAACGGAGGTTTGACTGAACACATACCAATGATTTCATATTTTTTCTTTTTTTCAATGATTCCATTTCTTTGTTATCGTAGCATCTCTTTTGTCACAAGTACAGAAACTAGCAACACACTAAGTTTACTTCCTTAATAGTTTCTGATGACTATTTGATAAAACTATTCAACAAAAAACAAAATTTAACCATCTTATTGTCGTCATTGCCATAGTCTATGTTTGATTTTCCGACAGTTTTTAGTCTTTATTCATGTATAGTAATCACAAACCAAAAAAGGATAGAAACTCTAATTGATTAAAATGATTTCATCAGCAAAAAATTAAGATCAATTTTGTAGACAATGACTTTTTTGACAATATAAAAGGACACGAAAAAGGGAATTTTACAACAGTTTTTTAAAACTTATACAACTTTTATTATTTCTTGCTCAATTATGAAGATTACCATGTTAATATTTTATACCCTTCTATTAGTATTCTCTATTCTGGCTATAAATAATGCAATCCCATTAAAAAGAAGTGATAGACTGTAAGTTTTGGAAGATGAAAAATCCCATATTTTTTCATAGAAAATATACTAAAATTCGCATAAAATGGCCATAACTTTTTCTTCACAGTTTTTGCGCTTATAGAAACATTTTAGATCCCATTTGAGAAGTAAAAGAATGGACACATGGGGAAATTCGATGAGTTCGTTCAGCTTACCTGATCTTGGTTTCAATTATATTGGTGGTGTCAGTGGTTTTAATACTGCATATGGACCCAGTGGATACAGCAATTACTATGGTTAAACTATGATTGTTTAAAGATAATATTTGTCTGTAAATATATGTAGATAATATATCTTTATACAATTTTTTGTATCATTACTAATAAAGAAAGTTTCCCAATAACGTTTTAAAAATGCATGAAAAGCCGTAAAAAATCGATAACAATACAAAAACTACACATAGGAACCAACAATACGTAAATCAAGGTTCCTGAAAGTTAAAAAAAAAGTTCTACGGGAATAAACCTCCATGGTCAAATGGTTAGGACTCGACGATTGCACTTTGAAGGTAGTGGGTTGAATCCCGAAACGAGACAAAAAAATTTCATGAAATTTTTGCCTATGCCTATTTAGTCGTAGATCATTTCCTTGTTATTATTATTTTTCACATATAAGGGCGTTTGAATTAAAAGTTCGTGAGACTCCCTCAAAAACGCCTCAAAAACGAAAATCCGTTTTTTTACCCTTCATTTTTTAACTGTCATTTTTGAGATCGCAACGCAGAATCGAGTTTTGTAAAAAAAGCCAATTTTTTCAAATTTCGATTCTGAGGAATCTATTTTTGAAAAAATGGCATTTAAACAAAAACCCATTCTGCAGAATGGGCAACACGCTGGACCCCATTTTTGAGGAAGGGGTCCCAAAAACTGTTAATTTCGACGCCCTTACAGGGTGGTGCACAAAAAACCGGACAATTAAACAAATTTAAATATAGTTTATTTAGAAAAAAAACAATAATAATAATCATTCAAAATGGCCTCATTTAGCTTGAGCACACTGTTCCCATCTTTTTGGAAAGCTATCTACAGGGTGATTCACATGAATCCGTACACTCGAATATTCTATTTTTTTATCGATTTTTTTCATATTATATATATAAGAGAGCTTATTTACAGACAAAAAATGGCTGAAATGCGACTTGCTATGATTAAACTTCGAAAAAAAGGCTTATCGATTAGCAAAATCTCGGAACTTCTTGATGTTCCCGTAATGACCATCTCAGACCATATCAAGCGTTACGAAGAAACTGGAAGGCACGAGAACAAGCCAAAAGGAAGACCCGAAAAAAGCTCTCAAAATCGGAGGAACACCCAGCGTGCGAAGGGAATGATCAAGCGCAATTCAAATATAATTGAAAAATATCGATAAAAAAATAGAATATTCGAGTGTACGGGTTCATGTGAATCACCCTGTACTTTTTTTGCTCGTCACAATGAGTTGAATCCAATGGTATCAATCGGCTATAAATTTAGAAGCTTGTTCTTTTTCGGTCATGTTTATTAGTAGAGTAAAAAATGCTATAAACCATTTGTCACTCTTACATTTTATAAAATTTGTGTGCTCAATTCGTTCGTCCACTCTCAAATTTTAAGCACCCAGGTAAGATTGTACACCAGACTCTAGTTTTGTTGTATTAGAGGCTGTCCATTTCCATTATCATCAAAAAATTACTTTGGACAATATGTTTTTATTTATTGATTAATATTTTTTTCTTTATATCTAATATTTTTGACATTTTTTATTTTCATATAATTTAGAAGTGTAATTTTTAATTTAAAAAATGCCTACCACACTACCGAAATTTACTTTAAATAATGGTTTGCAGTTTCCAAATATTGGATATGGGACAGGAGGGGTATCATATTTTTATATTACTCTTATGTTCTAGTAACTTTGAAAAATTAGGCTGATGGTGAGCAATTGAAGAAAGATTTAGCAGTGGTCATTGAAAATGGATATAGGCATATTGATACGGCCCAATGGTATGGAAATGAACATATAATTGGAGAATTTTTGGATGAGACAATCAAAAGTGGAAAGTTGAAGAGAGAGGATATTTTTATCACTTCAAAGGTACAAACATCAACCTTTTTAAAGTTCTAATTCTAGTGCTGCAACTAAATTTTTTATTTGGGGTTCATTATAAAAAAACGGGGGAAAAAAATTTAGCTAGCTCCGACCAACCATCAACCAGAAGAAGCAGAAAAATCCATCAAAGAGTCACTTAGAAAGCTAAAAACGGAATACATTGATTGTTTCTTAATCCACTGGCCAACTCCATTGAAGGTTTCCATTTTTGATTTTTTGAAAATGAAACTTTAGCCAATACCAGGGCCTGAACTATCTCTTCAAGAATTTTTTGCAAAACTTGTTAAACGCGAGGTAGAATTTGATCTAACGCCACATATAGAAACATGGAAGGTTTTGGAAAAGTTTTATAAACAAGGCGTTTTTAAAGCAATTGGGATTTCGAATTTTAATCAGAAGCAGATTCAAGATTTGTATGATGAAGCGGAAGTTAAGCCGCAGAATTTTCAAGTAAATTTTTTTGGATTTTTAAGGGATCGAAGCCCACTCCACTCCTTATTCTGCCAAAATGAAAAGTTTGGATTTTTGTGCTCAACACAATCGTCTTCGATAAAATTTTTAGAGGCCTGAACCTATTCCATCAAAAAGTTGTTGAAGCCTATTTCTATCATGGAGTAGTTATGTTATTTCACTCTGCCAAAAAATTTTTTCCTTTTTTTAGGTTGAATGCCATCTCTACTTACAACAATACGAATCACATGATTTTTGTAAAAAACTTGGCATTGTGATGACTTCTTATACGACTCTTGGTAATCCTGGTAGATCAGATAATTTCAAAAAAGGTGATCCAGAACCTTTAAAGCATCCGTATGTACTTGAATTGGCACAAAAATATAAAAAAGATCCTGCACAGGTCTTTTCTAAAAGATTGATAAAGAAAATTTTTTGTTTAGATCCTTCTTCGACAAATGCTCCAGCGTGGAATCGCAGTAATTCCGAGAAGTTCGAATCCGGAGCGTATTCGCTCAAATAAGCAAGTTTTCGATTTTGAGCTCACCAATGAAGAAATGGAAAACTTCAAAGGAATTCATGACGAGCAAAAAATTTTCGACCTAGGAATGTGAGTTTAAGGAAAAAGAATATGAATATTTGAAATTTTTAGTTTAAAAAACCATCCATATTATTCACGCAAATAAATGGATTCAAGCTGACTAGATCAAGGATATAGGAAATTTTACTGTTTTTTCAATTACAATTTTTACTCGTTCATTTTTTATTATGCTGTAATAAAATTAGTATGTAACTATGGTATACATAGATTATGTTAAAATCCAAACTTACTAACCACTTCAGAACGACTCCAAAATAATCAAATACGTGCGGAAGTTACCCTTATTCTTTTTTAGAAAGGGACTCAGGTAACTCCCAGGATTATGTCAGGATCACCAATTATGGTGTATGCAGATTATTTTAGAATGGGTTGTGCAAATAAAAGAAATAAACTTTATCGGAAATACATAATATATATGTTATAAGAAAATCTGTTTTTCAGGAAAAACAGTTTTTTCTAGGAAAATCCGTTTTTAAGAGGAATTATTCTTAGGCTTAGGCTTAGGCGTAGGTCTTAGGCTTAAGCTTAGCTTTAGGCTTAGCGGCTCTAGTCGACAATATGAGTCCCATAAGTTTTTATGAGTCCAACGGGTTTTTATGATATCTGTCACTTCGCCAACTTTTTCACTTCGCCAACCCAGTCACATCACCAACTAGTCATTTGACCAACCATCACTTGGCCAACTCGTCACTTGGCCAACTAATCATTTTACCAACTATTCACTTCACCAACCGATCTGTTTACTAACCTAGTCATTTTACCAACTATTCCTTTTGCCAAATATTCAGTTGATCAACCATTGTTCAATTGCAAAACGTGGTTGAGCTCTACCACGGCGGCCGGGAGCACCTATATAGTTGGTTTCGATATAATCCATGAATAGCTCAAGCCTCTGATCTATATACTAGTTTAATTATTCGAAAGCTGCGACGACGTCAGCCGGCCGGACAAAAGCCAGCGCGCGTGCCATTTTGTATTGTGTAGCAATCGTCTCGTCTTCTTGAATCAAGGTCTTCAAACCCAGTTCAGCAGCATTGCGACGAAAGGCATCCGCTCTATGCCTAAGAAGCTCTCCGTCGCTCGCTTTCCGCCGCTTAACATCCAAATTCAAAAAATGCTAATCAATATTTTTCAGTTGATCAACTGAATGGTTGGCAAAAGGAATAATTGGTAAAATGACAAAGTTGGTAAAAAGATTGGTTGGTGAAGTGAGTAGTTGGTAAAATGAGTAGTTGGCCAAGTGATGGTTGGTCAAATGACTAGTTGGCGATGTGACTGGGTTGGCGAAGTGACAGATAACCCAAAAAAAAACCTGTACGTATACTATAAAAAAACGTATTTTTCAATTTTTAAGGGTCAAACAAAGGTTTTCACGTTTCGAGAATGCGCGCAATCGATTTTTCGCAAAATGGAGCATTTTTTGTTTTTATGGCATGTTCTGAATCGTTGTAGATTTCGAGATAATTGCGTTTGAAATTTGTGTACAAGCTCTTCGTTGTAATACACAAACTTTTTTAATAAATCACCAAATGTCCGTCCTCATCCGTCACACCGCCATTTTCACATAATATAATCAAAGAATAATCTCGCTCTACCTAGAATTTGTTATATAGAGGCTCATAATTGTTAGCTTATGTTTAATCTCTGCACAAAAAGTAATATTAGAAAATATTTTTTAAGTTTAACGAACCAGCTTAATTTTAAATGATTATATGTTATACAAAGTACAACACTTCTGAAGATGTCCCTAGAACTAGTCTAGGGACATCTTCAGAAGATGCGTTATAGATAAATGGCAGAAAGGGCAATGTGCGAGTTTCTTCTTTTTAAAATAGTTTATGAAGATTATTATGGACAACATAATCTCAAACAAGTACGTGTTCTTGCAACGAGTGTCTTGCAACGTTTTTTGATGTTTGATGAAAAGGTATGAATTATAGTGATGATCAACAGACACCCACATATAAGCTTAGAGCTGTCTCGAAATGACAATAGCGAAATTTGAAACAAAATTTAAAGTTTTTGTCTCCTAAATTTCGCGAAAACGAAACTCATCTCGGAAAATTCGAAACGAACCGAGATTAAGAAAAAATGCGAAATTATAAGCGAAATTTCATTTCACTCATATTTATTCGATAAAAAATAGAGCACAATTATCAAAAAGCTTTATTAGCATAAAAATCGACAAAAACGAAGAGTGTATGTAACAAAATATTATCGATATTGTATATATTTCTGGATTTTGAATCCAGAACACAGTTGCACAACGCCGGTAAAATTCGACCGGGGGTAGGTCATGGGTCATGGAATAGGAAGGGGGGTGGGCCATAGGGTGGAAGGGGGTAGGTCATCGGTCCCCGGAGTATTTTAGTTTTAAAATATTATAATTAATTAACATAAAAACCTATCCTAACATTTAATTTTGAGCCGCCCATGCATTGTGCGACGGAATTGTTGCAACACTGTTCCCAGATATATGTGTTATATTATTTAATATCCGATGTAATAATTTAGCAATACTTTTTCTATACGATGGAATAAAGTATCTAAAAAATTGAATTACCATATATCTACACCATAGGGTTTTTCGACGGAGGGAGGGGGGCTAAAAAAATTTTTTCCATACAAATTTGAAAAAAATCGTAATGGTTCTCCTATGATTTTTAAGT
>JAQGCP010001503.1:0-12234 GCA_034699885.1 Acrobeloides thornei | reverse complement strand
AAACAAAAAATGCTCCATTTTTCATGATCTTTCCGAATATATCATTTTTTCATATGGTTGTAAATTAATGGACTGGTACTTTAAACACAAACAACACGTTTAATGTAGTAGAATTGACATTTACAATTTAAAATCCTACTATATTAAATCTTTTTTCCCGCCAAAAAAATTTTTTAAGAGGGTACCCCCCATAAAAATGGTGTCGATCTTCTTCTCTCATCACCCCCTACAAATTTAGTTTTAACACTCCGGGTTTAAATTTAACCTGCAAAAGTTAGTCCGGACGCACATTACACGTTTTATATAAGAAAAAGTTGTTTACTGAATTGACGAAAATTTCATTCAATATTTATACAAACAGAAATGTGCCTGGTCTTTGGAAAGACCATATTAAAGAAAGATCATTTTAAAAGTTGACTCTGGAGAGAGTAGTGAAGATATTAATCAGAAAAATAGCGAGGCAACATAAGAGACATGAAATAAAAATAAACAACGATGAAAGATCGGGCACAAATTGTTTTTGCTATTATTTAAATAAAAATTAGAGTTTTTTAGCTGAATTATAATTTGCATAAAAAAGAGAATTTTGAACTTTTCCATTAACTAACTGTTATGTATATGTGTCAGAATCGAAAATGCAATGGGTCTCGGACTAGAGGTGTGTACTGGCCAGACCGGCCCTACGTCTGGCCTGGCCCGACAAAAATTGACCAGCCTGAGGGCAGACTTGGCCTGGTCTAAGCCAGGCTTTGTCTCAACCCCTGCATACCTCTATCCACCCAACAATCCGATGTCCTGGTGAGGATCCCAGGCCCATTGAGCCCTGAACCCATCATATTTCTGGACTCTGATATGTTTATTAAAAGGGGTATAAAATTATGACTTTTTGCAGTTATAATCTATCTATCAATACATAAAAATTTATTGCCAAAAATATACAGGGTTGGCAGAATAAACCGATCACATGATAATGTTCATGATCACACATCATTATAGGGATTTTTTATTGAAACCATAACAAAAACGACAATTATAAACAAAACTATTCAAAATGACCGCCCTTAACTTCTACACAGGCATTCAACCGTTTGGGAAAATTATCAACAATTTTTTTCAACATTTCTTTCAATAAACATATGAACTTTCTCATGTGACCGCTGCTGCACCCTGTACAATAAAAAAGAAACACATATTTTATAAAATTATTTTCACTTCACAAATATAACATTCATACAGTTTACAATCTAGATTTGTCCATTTCCCATCCTTGGTATTCAACTGACTACATTTGTTCAGAGAATTTGTGTCTGGGTAACCTATATTTTTGATAACATGGCATCAATGATTTAAAAAAAGCTTACCAGCTCTCCAATTTCTATATGTTGAAGTATCATTATTAATCCATGACCACACATTTACTGCTTGTTGCTCAAGGCCAATGGAAAATTGAGAACAGCTAGTTTGGTTCTGACCCATTGCTAAAATTATCGTTTAAATATTTTTCCCTAAACTATCCATACCCAAAATTTCATTATTCTCGAATGCGGAATCAATACTAACTAAAGTTGATCTGGAATTTTGCTGTTGGCAAGCATTATTAGCACTAAACCAATCTGTTGGTTTTTGAATAAAACTATAGCAATTACATGGATTTATAGAGGATTGGTACCAATTTTTGGATGGACAAGTGCAAGCTAAAAAGGTGGTGTAACGCATGAGGGGTGTCATACGTATATAAAGAGGCTCTCCCAAATTTTGAACTTTAATCTGGGTGACGAATCCTCAAAATCTCCGACACCTGAGTAAAATTTTCGTGACCGAAAAGGGAATCGAAGTATTACATTTCGAAGATTGACACGTAATTTGACGTTTGACTTTGATCGGTCCAGTAAAAACTACTCCAATTTTCAAATCATATTGATTTCCTTTTTCATCAACGAGAACGCAGCCACTTTTTGGAGCACTTGTCAAGCTAACTTGAACATTTGAGTTGTCGACATTGAAGTTGAATGTCATTCCTTGATAGGCCACTCCTATGGCCGAATATGATCCAGAATTTGGTATTAAGTAAGGGGTGAATTCCAAACGATTTGAATAAATTCGAAGGCCCAAGTATCCTTGGAGTAGATTTTGCATGAAACCTCCCATTCCGGTTACAAAGTTGACAGTACCAACGCCTGATGCTGTTTCTGTCCATATCTTAAATGCTGTGTGCAGTGCCGTAGGCGAGGAGGGGGGGGGGGAGGGGTACAGAGGGTACTTATCATAGGTCTGCAAGGTAGGGGGAAGGGACCTCCGACAAGGAGGTTCTCCTCAATTTCGGGTCCGTGAGTGATGGATCGGGGGGGGGGGGAGAGGAGACTCCTCATTTTTCTTGGGCTTTACCACACTCCTATGCTTACATTAAACGGCTCTCTCATGTAATTAAAATTCTTTTGGAACATATCCTTTGCTTTATCCTCTTCTCCATATTCTAGCCAACCAATTGAATGCATAGCCCAGGTCATAGCCGGGCCACCAGAATCCGTAACATTTTGGTAAATTGTTAAATCGTTCTTTCTCACTGTTGGGTCAATTTCTACTAATAAGGGATATCCAAGCAAGATAACATCAGCTTGCTTAATCTTTGTACCTAAAAGAGTTATTGATTATTTATGGGCATTTCCTGCGAGGAGAAAAACGGTATCAACATTGGTAAAGTGGTAAACATCTCACTTTTCACTCAAATGGTTGAGAGCTCAATCCCACTTGGCGAAATTTTATTTAACCGATTCAAAAAATTTAATGAATCAATCCCTCATTAGATAAATGAAGCCTTACCATATACATATCCATCATATTGTGGATGATATTGCTTTGCAGCATCAAATGGGATGTAAATTTTCCCTATGGTCTCGTTCCAATTCGGATCGGGATTATCCCCAATCATTGAAAATGTATTCTTGATATAAGATGGTAGCAACATTGATATCTTGCCAATTGAATTCATGTAAATTGAATTGTTTACAGGGTAGTGATACTCATCAGGACCCATTATATTGAAGATGCCAAGGTAGTTGTTATGAGTTGGTTGTAATAAAGAGTTATAAAATTTGGCAATTTCAAGACTGGTGTTGTAGTATTTTTGGGCAAAATCGGTGTCACTAAAAAGAATTATAATATAGTAGATATAAAGAAAAGGATACCAGCTTTTGTAAACTACATGTTGGACTAGGGGTTTTTGTTTTTGCTACCTTTTTATGGAAGGAATCAACAGTCACACAAACACATGTCATACCATTTTGGCCGAAGGCCGGAAAAAAAATTCAAAAGATTCATAACTTTCTCCCATTCCTGAACCCCAGGGTCGCCACTGCCCTCAAGATTACTATACTCATACCCAGTAAGCTCCAAATACTGTTGAGCCGACAGCGCTGAGTCACCAGTTACATGAATTTCATAAAGTGCAGATGGTGGCCATGGGTCACATTCATATCCGGAATAAGCTAATTCCCATGGATACATAGCGCCATCCCAACCAAATCTCTTTGCATTTAGCTTTGCTGGTTCTTAGTGCCTTACTCTCGAGTCCAGTAAAGCTCTTTTCACTACTTCTGGATGCAGGGGTAAAATTCCAATAAGCATCCAGAGGTCTTGGTCCCAAAAAACATGGCCGTGGTAGTTCTAGAAATTTTATCATCGGTAGTTGAATATGTCCAAGAGGAGTAGGGTCATATGTCGGCAAGCGGGAAGAGCCTCCCCCTGGCGCACTTACTCATGGACCCAAAATTGAGAGAAGGGGACCATCTCATCGGGCCCCCCACCTTGCCGACCTATAAGTAAGATAGCAAGTCATGTTTTTGCTGGCATTTAGCAAGAATATGAAGGCCCCCACAAAAATGTAATTTTTGGCCTGATAAAAAAACTAGGAGGTATGACATGACCACAAATACCAATTTCGCTTCGAACAAAACCATACAAAAAGCATACATGGCTGTCATCATTAGCCAAACTCCCAGGACTAATCCCGAAAAATGGCCAACCATCATCTTCATAAGTGCTCGCAACCGGCATAGAGCTTAAAAGATAATAATAAACCGCATGGATTTTCCCCGCTATATCACAATTTCCTCCAACATCAAACCGTGATTGCCAAATTTTATTCCACTCTGCTACATGGGAACTCATAAATCCGGCTAAAAGATAAAAATTTCAATTTTTTTATTATTCTTACTTGTTCCATTCGCATCAGTTTTTGATAAATCTTTTCCTTGATTAAATAAGTCTTGTGCTAGGCTATAGTTGTTAATGGTGATAACGGAATAAAAGACAAATTTTTGAACAGATTGTCCTTTAGGTATAGCTATGTTTGCAGGAGCATTTGTTGAAAATATGGTTAGATTTGGAGTTGATACATTTTCAGTTTCTACAATATTGGGTACTGCTTGGAAGATATGATAGTTGGTAAAGTCTGCGTCATTTGTTACCTAGAAATAAAAATTTTATTGAAAAAAGGAATCCGGGAGAAAAGCTCATAGAAGAAAAAATCTAGATACATTGGATAGGGTAGGGCTAGGACTAGGGCAAGGGCTATGCATAGGGTTAGTGCTAAGGATAGGGCTAGGATTAGTATTTGGGTTGAGCTAGGATTATATCTAGTATCGCAAGTCTTCAATACATAAAAAGATACAAAAATTCACATTCATCCCACTTGTATCAATTGATGGTAAACTTTGGACTATCGCTTGCGCAGCCGACCCATTCGGATTTGCACTTTGCATCGTGATCTCTGTCACCAAGTAATGTTTATTAGCCATGCTTGCATAAGAAACAATTGTTATATTAACACCCAAATCGTTGTTTACAATCAACACTTGATATGTACCAGTTTGCATATTTAAAGAGTATGTTTTATCTCCATCAAATGTAACTAGTAAATTAAGTCGGTTGGGAACTTGGACTCGTGTACTGTTGGAGAGATAGCCATGGTAGAAGCCATTTATATGCATGTCGCCATTGTTGACAATAGTGCCAATAAAGCCATTGGCAATACTGGGGCGTAATCGATCATCGAGTGAGTATCTAAAAAGGGTATTTGGTTAAATTGACGAAGCTGAGAAGCTGAAAAGTTTATACAGGATGAACAGATTAGATGACTCAGGAAAGCGTGCTAAAAAACCATCTCATGTTGTTCAAACTTTTGACAAAAACAGCGCGGGAGCAAAATTTAAAAAATCGGAAGCCGCAAAATCAACTTCTTATTAAAAAATTTATGCGGTCTATTACAAAATCTATTTTGCTATCCTTGATTGTTTTGCTAGTAAGTCTGATGTGTCGCAGCGTACAGACGATCTACTCTTGAAAAAAAAGAGATGAACGAAGAAACTGGTGTGTTGAGTCGTCATGCGCAAGTCACTCTATCATTGTCTTTACCCCTTAAAAGTAGAGATCGGAAAACCGGAAAATTTCCACGGTCGGATTTTTTTATAGACCCCCTAAACAATTTTTCAAGGGAAGTGATGTTCTACAAAGTTGGACCCATTGAAATTTTGGGTTGAAATGACCCCTTGCCGATGTATAGCGGCGTAGATCGATTTCAAGACCGGGGAAAAAGTGCTTTTCCAAAAAAGCACGGTTTTACCCAATCTTGAAATCTATCTTCTCTACACCGCTATACATCGGCGAGGGGTCATTTCAACCCACAATTTCAAGGGATGCAACTTTATAGAACATTACTTTCCTTAAAAAATTGTTTAGAGGGTATACAAAATTCCCCCGACCGGGAAATTCGGTCTCTACTTAAAAGGCACGAAGATGTCAATAGGTAACTACAATGTTAAAGAATCGCGCCTAAATTTTCGAAAAGGAAGTTGCTTCGGCAATTTCCGATTTTTGTAATCAAAAATTTTTCTTACTGGGTTGTGCTTAAAATCCAATCGGAACAATTATTAACACATGAACATGGTATCTGTCCAGCAGAATTCTGGCCATTTGTATGTACAATAAAAAGATAGACTATTATTAAAAATTCAAGTCTCCACATTTTCAGATTAGATATAAAAATTCCAGTTTAAACAGTTGATGACAATAGATAACAACTTAGTCCAAAAACTTTTACAGAAAAATTCCTCGATTGAAAAAAATTATCGTAAAATAAATGTGCACACTCAGATTTTATTATTCTTTAAAACTATTTTTGTATGAAATGGATATTTATGCACAGAATCTAAAAATGTAATTTTATTGCAAAGTAAAAAAGAAAAATACATAAAAAGCACACTCAAGGAGATAAATGGTTCTAGCACATTTTTGATAAGACAACACTATAAAAAAATTTGTGTAGTGGTGTCTAGGCGCGACCTTCATCAGACCGGTGACCATGAGGCACGATCAAAAACACAAATCCTGCACGCCACAACATACCGATCCTCCAAAATTCGCATATTTGACTAAGATATGAGATCGGTAAGGGTGCACAATCGAAAGTCGACCGCGAGGGGTCATTTCAACGCGAAAACCCTTCCGAAATCGTCCGATAGACACACACATTACACGTTTAATGTAGTAGGATTTTTAATTGGTAGGCAGACAAGTCTGTGTTACGCAGATAATATGTTTTATGCGAATTTCAAGAGGACTATAAAAGGACGCGGAGGAGATCGGAGTGCTCGGAGGGGCTTGGAGGTGCTCAAGCGCGAGTTGCAAGCGAACCTGAGCGCCAAAGGCGTTTGGTCTCAAGATACTGCTACCAATGATGGCATAAGTCCCGTCCTAAGAAGGAACCTGCAAAAATTCTGTTCTGTACTTGTACTGTACTTGTACTTAAATTATGAATATTCTATTTCAAATAACCATTTTACTAATTTCTGTTTGATAAGTTTGATGCATGACTAGCAAGATAAACAAAGCGAATTTTTATAGTTTGTAGTAATGGTCAATAAAAATTTGTTTTCCTTGTTTCGGTTAACACTCCCAAGACCGATTCAAACTTTGGGTGCAAATAAAAGTTGGTATACCATTTCCGGGATCCGGGGTTGATTCTCGAGATTTTGTGGGATTTCCTAAAATTCTTTAAAAAACAATTTTTCATTTAAAAATGTTTAGTTTTGATCGCTTTTCATGTTTATATGCAAAAAGCGCAGCAGTCGCGAAAATTTTTTCGATAATGCTTGTTTTTAAGCCAAAAATATTTCAGACAATATTGGTTTTTGTGGAAAAAATAAAAAAATTGCTCAAAAACCATTTTTAGTGGTGTAAATTTATCCCGAGCCAGGACGGGATTGAGTCCGGGATGATCGGGATCCGGGGCAGTATAAGGTCTACGAAATTTGTTCGGGGCGGAATTCCAAAAATAACGGGATTTTCGTACGGGATCGCATACTACCTAGAACATCTCCAAAAAATTTCTCTTTTGTATATTGGGTTGGAAACTAAGTTTTAAGACTCGTATTAAAAATCAAAAATTTTCGTTTGCAAACGAAAAAATTTGTATACAATTTTCTCAATTATTCTTTGAACTATCATTTTTATATAAAATTTCACTTTTTTTAGCAAAATGGAAAAAAATAGAGGCATTATTCGCGAACTACTGAAATTTGAGTCTGAGCTGGGTCACAGCGCAAAAGAGGCCATGGACAACATCAACCGAGCCAAAAGGAATGAAACTGTGTCTAAAGCGACAGCTTATTTGTGGTATTCGAAGTTTCGAAGCAACAAAATGGATATTGAAGATAAAAAAAGGTCCGAACGCCTTCGGGAGGTCGACCAGTCGCTGTCGTCAACGCAGAAAAGGACTTTCATGTAAAGAAAGCAATGCTTTGTGTGTGGTGGGACCGGCGTGAAGCAATACTTTGGAAATTTTTGGAGCAGGGAAAGACCGTTAATTCCGATATTTATTGCGGGCAACTGGAAAACATCCGCCGCGCCCTTCGAAACCGCGGAATTTCAGTGGTTTTCCTCGACGACAATGCCAAGCCCCACAGATCTTAAAACTTAGTTTCCAACCTAATATTTTATACAAGTGGCATACCAAATTTTATTTGCACCCAAAATTTGAATCAGTCTTGGACGTGTTAATAAATAAATATTTATTTCTTTAAAAGTTATAAATATGTACACTCTATACATTTTTTGTTATAAATAAATACACTCTATACATATAAATATATACACTCTATACAATATGTACACTCTATACAGTTATAAATATGTACACTCTATACATTTTTTCTCTAACGAGGATGCCTCTTTACTCCAATTAAAATTCTTCCTATATATAGATGCTACATTTCTCAGTTGGAATTGATAAGACACCTTCTTATTCAAATTTATTGAAGTTTCTCTAGTATAAGGATCACCAAAAAGTAAAGCCTTTGCCACTTTTCTTGCCATGAAATTGAAAGAAAAGATAACTATAGGGTCCATAGTGTTCATGAGGACGATTAACCAGTTTAATATTATGCCAACAAGTTGCATGTTGAGAGGTAGCATGTTTGGTGTAGGTTTGACCATATCCGGGAGATAGGTAAAAGCTAGGTTTTCTACTTCGAAGACTATGCAGATTAATACACTCTAAAAATGATATATTACAATAAAATGGTTCACTTTTTTATCACTATTTATGGACTATAGAGGTCGATGCCCCACCACCCTCCCACTCCCCAACCAGGGGGGAGAAGGATCGAGTAGGGGAGAGCACTTTAAAATCATAAAAGGACACCCTTATGCAATTTTTGGAAGGCCTTTGGCCAGAAAAACATAAGGAGGCCCTTATGATTTTTTCAGGTTTTCGACCCCCATGGGAGGGGGTGGGTAAATGCTCCTGGTGTCCCCCTCTCCATATACAACTAATCTCCCACCCAGGGCCGTAGCTAGGATTTAGATTTGGGAGGAGGCACCAAGATCAAAAATCTCATCTTTCTTATGAATTTTTTCATTTGTTCTTAAGAAATTTCGGTTTGGGGGGGGGAACGTGCCCCTGGTGCCTCCTAGCTACGACTCTTCAAAACAACTCACTTGTATAACCATATTAATTTCTCTCTTATTCTTATTCGAAATAAACGTCTTCACTTCTTTATATTTCCAATAATATATAATACCAAATTTTATTTCAATAATAACAATAGCATGTAAGCCTAACATTAATATAGGTAAATAAAAACTCATGGGTACCCAAATCTAAAATTTTGAATTTTTATAATTTATTTTTACAGATAGTTTTTACCTTAGAATAAAAATGATCTATATAATCCAAATTATTTCTTTCAAGGCATTCTAGGTGGAAACCTAAAATAGTTTTGTAAAAAGAAAAAATTTAGCAGTTACTTTTTAAGTTGTAACTTTTCCAACATCCACTTAAGGTTATTAAAATTGAAAATATTATCACAATTATCCATACAATAAAAATTAGTCTAAAATGAGAAGTAAATACCAGTCATATAGTGAGTACTTTGTTTGTGGTGGGGGAAGGGGGGACCAACCAATTTGTTTGCCCCCTCCTCCAGTGATTTAGTGATAAGGGTTGGATAGGAGGGGGATCACTTCCACAAAAAGGCTGATTTTTTCCAAAAAACATAAGGGGACCCTTATTAGAAATTTAAAAAAATTTCGGTCCACTAAGGGGTACCTGCCCCCTTGACCCCTTGCCTACCCCATTACCTTCCCCCAAACCGAAACCAGTTTTTCGTCTCAGGCCGGGGAATTAGCCCTTTCTGATCCCTATCCCCTGTCGTCCATTCAAGAGAAAAAATATACTTACATATAAATATTAGGCCTATAAAACAAATAAACATTAAATTTAGGCAATATAAATACCAAGAATCTATTTAACGTCAATATAAAACAGAACATTAATAAGCCTATATAAGCCACCGAATCGATTTTTGTAACAATTTCGATAAATAGTTTTGGGTAGATTTGAGGTCCAAATATCTTTATGCCGAGATCTATTATGATTTGAACAAATAAGCTAAGAAGGTTGCAAAAAAGGATCTGCCAAGCAATAATGAAAAATGACATTTTTTGGAACTGTTTGTGGCCCTAAAATAATTTTTTAATTAAGTTATAAATAGCGCCGTAGGAAGGATTAAATTTCGAAACAAAATTACATATTTTCAAATTTAGGACAAACTCATAAAAACTTTATGGATGATGAAAAATTTAGGATTAGTTCAGTGGTAATAAGGATGGGTGGTCTTAAATAACGTAACCCCCCCCCAATCGATAGATTTTTCAAGAGTTTAGATCGCTTCATTCGATGTTTCAGGGGTTTTATGCGATGAATCAAGTGTGCGCATTTTCGAAGCATGAAAAAATCACTATGACCTTGATTCAGGCGATTTTCGCTACAATATACTTACTTATTCTTTGATCCATAGTCAAAGGAGATATCTTGAATTTTTTTCTAAAAATCATCTTTCGGGGTAATTTTATGTGAGAAATCGATTGGGAGCATTATTGCCAAAGATGCTTCTCTAATCCCGATTTCTTGCATAAAATTACCCTCGGAAGATGATTTTTGGAAAAAAATTCAATATATCTCCTTTGACTATGGATCATAAAATAGTAGTAGGTATGATGCATGCTTCACGCACCGATATTACGCTACTTACCTTGACAAACACTATAGCTAGCATAATATTAGCCAATAAAGATATTGTGTTAAAAATAGCACAAGAAATAATCCCAAATTTTGTAATAAATTCGTTTGTAGTTTCATCTTTTTGGTTACTTTCCATCTAAAAACAAAATTTCCAATATTCTTCACAAAAAATAGAAAACAATAAAAAGTGGCACTTAAAAGAACAGACAAACGCGGCTCTTAAAGCTTTCCTTTTTTATATTCTAAAAACTCAACCTAGCGTTAAAATCTCTTCATTTGGCTAATATCACTACAAGGCTCCAAAAAAAGCGTAAAAGAAGGAATCTAAAGGGCACCAAAATTGTGATGCAACTGAGAAAAATATCTTCTTTTACAACGATCCCTAGAGGCAGGGAATTAAAGATATTGAGAAAATGGCTGGACCTATGTTAATCAGAAAATAATTCAGTCCCACGTATATTCTAAACAAAGTAATGTGACAGAAATTTTGGCATGCTTCCAGTAAAATTGGCGTGCAACACACAAAAATCTTTTGGTCCATTTCGGGATTAAAGTCTACGGATGATGCTATATCATGTGAACTTTTTGTGAATAAACATATGTGGGTAAAGAAAGCCTATTGTTAGAATTATTTGGCTAGACTATTAAGGATGGGAAAATCCATAGGGTATCAATATAAATACGATATGGCTAGCTAAGAATCTTTTAATATCTTTTAACAAGAAATGTTTGTTTGTTTGTTTGTGTCACCGAATTTTGCAACCTTAAATCCAATCCCGTTACGACTTACAAGGAATGCTTAACATAGGGAGCGCTCATCTTGACAAGAGGCCTAGTGGGTTTGAAAGTACTCGACCTGAAAACAATTCTGGCATATGTTTCGGATCCGAACCAAAAGAAAAATTTTTGACTACGGAACTTCGTAGATGGTACCTTAAAGGATCAGTCCAGTCAGTTACAACCATATGAAAAAATGATATATTCGGAAAGTTGCCTAGATCATGACCTAACTCTGTGTGAAGTGGTTTTTCTGAAACGCTTCCCTTGCCGAGATACATTCATTTGGCTAATTTCATAGGGACATACCTATACAAGTTGTTCATTTGATTTCCCTCACGCCTTAAACGGTTCGAGCGCGCTTTAAATTAAATTTATTTTGTGAGATTAACGCATGGGAAAGTTTTTAAAAGTCATTTCGAGTCAAAATTCGATCTTAAAAAAATCCAAAACCATGTCCGAAGCTCAATATCATCGATTATACGTGTATTTTTGAATTTTCTAACCTCTCTAAAATAGTTAAGATAATTTTTTTCGGCCAAAATTTCTTTTTGGTAGATGTAATTCAATACGAAGAATATTTCTAGCTTGGTTTCGAAAGAATCCGAGAAAATTTTTTTTCGGTCTCTAATTTCTATTACTACTATGTGTAAAAATAGCTAAAAAATCGAAGTTTCTCAGATTTTTTCGAAATCATACTAGAAATGTTTTCCATATTGAAATACATCTGCCAGAAAGAAATTTTGGCCGAAAAAAATTATTTTAGCTGTTTTAGAGAGGTTAGAAAATTTAAAAAATACGCGTAAAATCGATGGTATTGAGCTTCGGACATGGTTTTGAATTTTTTAGAGATCGAATTTTGACTCGAAATGACTTTT
>JAQGCP010001502.1:0-12236 GCA_034699885.1 Acrobeloides thornei | reverse complement strand
ATTCCACTATTTCACGACGCTAGCCGTTGTGACGTCACAACGCATGTCACAATGCATATCACAACGGCTAGCGTCGTGACATAGTGGAATGTCACAACGGCTAGTGCACTGCTAGCGCCGAAAAATGCGTATCACGACGGCTAGCGTTCACCCTTAATGTCAAAAAATCGAAAAAGAAAAATTTCAATTTTCCTTGGGGGGACCAAGATGGTAAAAAAATTCGAATTTTCAACATTTTTTCCAAACATCTGAAATTTTGTACAGTGATCTCTCGTTAAGCCGGCCCCCTCTCAAAAATTCGATAAGCCGGCCCCCTCTCAAAAATTCGATAAGCCGGCCACCCCTCAAAATTTCGATAAGCCGTCCCCCTCTCAAAAATTCGATAAGCCGGCCCCCTCTCAAAAATTCGATAAGCCGGCCCCCTCTCTAGGGTGGCCGGCTTAACGAGAGTTTACTGTATACGGGTTTTTTTCAACATGGAGAATCGATTGTGAGCATTGCCGAGCATGAAAACGCTTCCCTGATAATGTTTCAGTCGATTTTTTTCAGTAAGGGGTCTCTTGTTTTTTCGAAACAAATCGGATTTTAGCTGTCGTTTTTGAATCAGTTTCATAAAGTCTCAGGATTAAAATAAAATTTTTTTGAGTTAAATTGGCTTTCAAATAAAAAAGTTGTGACCATTTTTTGCGTAACTTTTATTTGGGACATCTGTTTATAAAGTATAAATATTTGTCGCAAAAACTCGATTTTGTACAAAATTTGATTATATTTTAAAAAAATTCTTCTGTTCTTGAATTTCCTATATGATTTGACCCCTTTTTGTTTCAGTAATCAATATTCTAAAATAAAAAGATTCAAAAATCAGTCAAAAAAAGTGCAAAAAAAATATTATTGTAATTTCACTGAGTATACTTGATAAATACCGCCATTGTAGGCGACCGATTTTTTTAGACGGTGATAATTTTACTGAGCATACTTTATCAATACCGCCATTGTGGGCGAGAGATTTTTTTGATGGTAATAATTTTTATCGTTACGTAAATCGATGCGATAACAAAAAAAGTTTTTTTCAAAACAATTTGAAAACCAAGTGGCAAGTGTAAAACACGATTTGTACAAAAAATTTATTGGAATTTTAAATTTATAAGTTACAAATACAAGGAATAATTTTGTTTATGTTACGGGAAAATCTGGACGGTTCGTGGAAATCTAATCCGATCAGAATGAGGGTCTAGATATGGTCAAAATATTTTCCTAATGCGCGCAATCGATTTCCTGCATAAAATTACCCCCATAAAAGTCATTTTCACAAAATTCTGACAAGTCTTGACAGTTCAACTAGGCTCAGAAAATTTTAAAAATTTAGTTAAGAACTCATATGTGATCTACAATAGTAGACATGAGTTTTTGAAATTCTCGACCATTATCTGCGACCCCTCCCTTGTGAGACAAAAAAAATTTCCAACCCTCGAACCATTTCAGCTTGAACAGAATTAAAAAATTCTATTCAAAACTGGCTGGATTCTTTAAGGCGATTTTTACTAAACCAAAAGTTTTTAGACGATTTTTATTAGTCCAAAAGCCTTTACCGACTATTTTCACTAATTCCACAAATTTTTGGACATTTAAAGATTATAGACAAAATTTTTTGGTTAGTGATCGTATGTAAAGATTTTTGGACTAATAAACGTCTAAAAAAATTTTTGGATTAATGAAACTTGCCTAAAAAACATTTTTGGGCTATAAAAAGCGCCTAAAAGGCTTTGGATTAGTTAAAACCTCCTAAAAAGATCGGATCAGATTTTCTCGGATGATCTAATCCGTTTAGAGGGTCAGATTTTCATGAGAAAATCCGATTGGATCAGATTTTCCCGTAACATTTATATTTTCCTTTTTTGAATTATTTTTCATTTCAGTTTAATTCTTTTCCAATTTTTGCCATAAATACGGGGCTATAATAATATCATGCTATATTATAATTTATTCAACCAAACCTTATAAATGGAAAAAATGCGAAAAGGATTTCTAGCTCTTTCTAAAAATCATAAATATTAGAAATCCATTTTTCCGTTCTTTTGTATTAGGTCTTTGCATAAGTATCCAGCGTTTTTAAGATTACCGCAAAAATTCTAATAGAGCCCCATCTTTTAATAGAGCCCCAACCTAGAGGGAAAAACATAACCTTATGTTTTTCAATTTTTTGTGGATTTTTAGTGGATTGAAAAATAGATCCCCATGGAGTATTAGAAATTTTACGGTAGTTGTTTTCTATGGAGACATCCATTTTCTGCGAGATTTTTTATAGCACATGAGAACCAATTATGGGGAAATTTTTATGCAAATTTCAGCATTTGGTAACTTCAGGGTTTCGTTGTAATGAAAATTTAAACAAACATGAAAAATGCGGTTTTGACTTGATGGCATTTAAATTTTTAAAAATTAATTTCCTTATTGAGATATTATTAAAGTAAAGGGTCTATTTGAGCGCACTGTATACAACTTTGACAATTAATTAACATTTACCTTATTCGTGTATCCAACTTTTTTATTCATTTCTAAACAGAGTAAATTTATTATTTATGTTGCTAACTTACTAGGATTGGTTTTGCACGGATTTTTATAAACCTTTTCACCATCTTTTATATAATAATATCGATCAGTATGACCATCTGGACATGGATCACTATAAACTTTTGTTTTATCATGATGTCTGGCTGAAATAGTAAGATTATATTCCGTTACTTTTCTATCTTATGAGCTCAGCGACGACTCCGAAATTTGAAGAGGTCTTCTAAAAAGGTCATCTCTGATCCAGTAGAGGCGCTACAGGAGCGTCCACAGGGTTCGTAGACCCCTGAAAATCAGAGAAATGAATAAATTTATCTAATGGTCCCTTATGTTTTTGCCCAAAATTTGATTTTCATCAAAATTTCGTATTTTTTCAACAAAAGTATTCATTTTTTCAATAAAAAGCCATCTTCATCAAAAATAACCAAAATTTCGCTCAAAAATGCGATTCTTCTTATATACAGGTGATCCAATTGAACCAGAATACCCCAATTCTAAATCGCGATGCCTCCTCTAATTTAGCACGAAGAATTTAAATCTAACGTTTCCAAGATCGTCTGTACAAACAGACAAATATTACACTTTTAATGTACCAGGTAGTAGGATACACACGTGTACAAACACTCCCCCAAAATTTCGGACCAGAGCGCGCGAGAAAAAATCATAAGGGTCCCCCCTTATGATTTTGTCGCGCGCGAGATCATTTTTAGGTTGCGCGTGAGCAAAATTTCCAAAATTTTTGACAAAATCATATAGGGGGTATTTTTTGTTACCATTATGTTTTTTTGGCCCGGCTCGCGCTGCGCACGGGCCCATTTTTGTGTTTGCGCACGGTGCGCGATCCTCACCCAATTTGGGTGGGGTTTGGGGAGGTTTGTACAAGTGTGGTGGGATACTTTTTCAGCTAAGCCAGTATGGATACTATATGAAAAATTCTTACTCGTAGGACAGCTTATAATATCTTTAGTAATAATTATAATTAATAAGAACTTTATAAAATATTCAATTTGTGCCATTCTACTTTTTATTAAAAGTGTTTAAATTAATACTATCCAAAAACTACAACTATTTATATTTGTAATAGCTTTATGATAAGCTAAATAGTTAATGATAAGGTTCATAGTTCGTTCAAGTAGGCGTTTAGATAATTCTCTCAAATTGACGTTTTTGCTCATCGTAAAAAACAAAATTTCGCAAAACTCAACAAATACGGTCAATTTGTAATCAAACTACTGATTTTTATGATGGTAAATTATTGCAGTGCCTAAAAGTGTAGGCGCAATAGTATTGAATTCATCATGGAGACGATAAGAAGGCTCCGTAAATCTTTTAGGAGAAACACTTATATTGTTACACTGTGAACCAAAATGGAAAAAAATGGAATATGGACAAAAATTTTAAAAACGGTCAACACCATTTGATTCAGCTCATCGAAATGAGTGAAACTAGTAACATATTGTACAAGACGACTACAGAATTCCATGGCCAAGAGGTTAGTGTAACAAATTTGTAGTTTATAGGTCGAGGGTTCGATCTCGCCCGAAATTAAAGTTTTCCGATTTTTATGAAAAATTTTGCTTACTCCTGTTTTTGGTAGTAGATCATTTCACATCATTATTTCATATTTAGCGGTATAATATGTATGACGCTGGTTCAAAAAACATGATCGATACCGAGGACCAGTGCCATATGTATTATACCGCCTAACTATGAAATAATAAAAATAGAAAAATGATCTACAACAAAAATAGACATAATAAAAAATTTTATGAAAATCGGAAAACTTTAATTTCGAACCAGAATCGAACCCTCGAATTATAAGATGCACATTTGTCTCACTAACCACTCGACCATGGAGTGGTTTTAATAGCAGCTATGTACAATATGGTACTAGTATTACTCATTTTGATGAGCTTAATCGAATGGCGCTAACCGTTTTTAAAATTTCGCTCATATTCCATTTTTTCCATTTTGGTCCATCGTGGATACCTTAGATTTAATAATTATTTGAAATGATTCATGGTGATTTGTTTTATTTCAATAAAAATGTCGAATTTTTTTACAGAGTTATTAAACATATGAAAATTTTGCAGAGTTATTAAACATATGAGTTATTAAACATATACAGTTATGAATCACAAGAAGGAATTTATGGTTTGATCAAAAGAAAATTTCTTCGTTTTGCAAAAAGTGTTATTAAAATTTACCTAGAGTATTGAGTCAGTAAGACCCTTTCATATTTATCTAGAATCCTCCACCACCATCAAAATCTTTAACTCCTATAAGGCCGTCGGGGTTAAAGTTTTTGGGGACTTCCCCCTCTAAAATGACAAACGCCTAATGGGTCAGGGGATTTCACATGCTCAAGGATTCGGAAACCGAACTTAGACGCTCCGGGCCAACGTTGCTTAAATTGCAAGATCGGACAGTCGGCGGATATCGAGAGAACTATGCTTCCTTATATATGTTCTTATTTAAAAAAGTTATAAGTTCTTTTAATTTTTTTATTTGGCAATATATACAAATACTTGATAAATAACGCATGAATGGATATCTAATAATTAACAAGTAGATATTAGCACCCGCATCCGCAGCATCCACAACCACAACAACCACATCCACAACATCCACACCCACATCCACACCCGCAACCACAACCACCGCCACCACCACCACCACCGCAACCACATCCTTTTGAGAGCATCATAGGAGTAACATTTGTATTTGCCATAGCCATTTGACATCCACAACCTCCACCACCACCACATCCACATCCACAACCACATCCGCAACCGCCACCGCCACCACCTCCACATCCACATGATGAGGTCATCATAGGAGTAACATTAGTTACAGCCATGGCCATTTGGCAGCATCCTCCACAGCCACCACCGCAACCACAGCCACAACCACCACCACCTAAAACATAAAAAATGGTTGGTAAAGTCAGCTATTTTTACCACCACCACAAGTACAAAGTAAAAATGGAGTTGCTGGGGCAGCCATAGCAGGGCCACAGCCACAACCACCACCACCACCACCACAGCCACAACCACAACCACCTCCTAAATTTTAAAATATAGTTTTTTTCATTTGGCTATGTGAATCCTAAACGTGTTCATTTGTTGAAACGTACAGGGTGGCACATGAAAAAATTCGAAAAATCGCAAAAGTGCGCTACTCTGTATTTATCTAACAAGATCTTACCACAACCACAAGTAGATAACATCATGGGAGTAGCACCTGCGGCCATAGAACAACCGCAACAACAACGTTTTTCTCTTTCTAGTTTTTCTTCTTCTGTCATGTTCGCTGTATCGCCTTGCATCATCTCATTACCACAATCACAATCTGTAGGTTTATATTCTCCGTCTGCTTGGCAACCCATAGAACTGTTATTTTGAGTACAATTCATATCGCCAGTATCACCACACCCATAACCCCCACATCCACCACAACCACCACAACCTCCACATGTTGGATCAGTGATATTCCAGTTAGGATCAGTTTCATTGTAAGTACCATTATAGTGATGAGGATGGTGCATACAGCCGCCACATCCTCCACAGCCAGTATACCCAGTACAACCACCATCATAGGTATCTGTGCAGTTAGAATCTGTTTCATTGAAGCCTAAATGAAGGTAACAATTTACACAATGAAAATATCTTTACCTTCACTAAAACTTCCACATCCACAACCTCCACAACCGCCACAACCACCACATCCGGATCCGTCTAAAGTCGCTTCTCCGTCAATCAAATTTTCTGTTTCATTAATATTTCTAGCTGTTCGATTATATGGTATAGCATTTGGATCCCAGCTATTGGAATCTGGACCACATCCTCCACCACAACCGCACCCACATCCGCACCCACAACCGCATCCGCCATTACAACCGTTTCCATCTCCATTTAGGTCGTTTATTGTGGAATTTGTGCTAGAATCAGTAATATTTGGGCCTAAAATAAAAATTGTCTTTAATTGTCCTTTCTAAACCTACCAGCTCCTTCTGGAAAAACAGCACCCATATTTCCTTGTATTTTAACTCCCGGCTCTTCTATCATCCCTTTTGGTTTATTAGCATCATGAATTTTGCCTAATGCCATCTCTTCTGCTGCCACCGGAAGTTGCGGGGCAGGTTTTACATTTTTCTCAGTAGAGTTTAATCGTTCAGGAATAATTGGTATGAACTTGATACTTTTTGGAGAAAAATCTGGCCTTGGCAAGATTGGAGGACTTACTGTTGTGGTACCAAGAGTAAGAGGCTTGAGTTTAAAAGGTGATGGAGATTCTTCTGAGTTGCGATCGCCAAAGATTCTATTAAATATTCCTGCATAAGCAGGATCAGAGGAAAATAGTACTGATAGAGTGATAAACAGAAGGTTCATACCGCTAAAAATTATAGGTTAAAAATTATTTTTTAATAAATGTAGGGATTAGTATCTTTAGATTTTTATTTGGATGGTCCCTGGAAAGACTATACCATAATATTGCTCTAAAAATTTCCAAATTTATGAACGAACCAATCTCCTCAGCCTCCCTTTAACGAAGATATAATGGGGTGGGGTAAAATGGCTCAGATAGTCAATGAAACCTGTAAGACTGAATGATGTATTTCTGAAAGCCTGACAACTTTTATATAATTTTGGTTCATTCTCACTTCCGCATTGTTGTACCTATCTATTTGTTTCCCAGGTTCATTAAAATACAGAAACAACATCATTTACTGACCATTGATGGAGAGACAGTTTTTTAAGTCAACAAAGTCCTTTTCACTCTTCAAATTTTCTTAATAATGGTTAATATGCAAACAAAGCGTATGACGCAAAAGATTTACATTTCCTGGATCATGATTTGTTTAACATTCCCTCTTCATCTTGATCATTTGTGATGCTTTCCGATCAGTTTTTCACGCTACGAAAAAATCGCATCTTTCATGTATTTTTACGAATTTTGTTTTAGTCGATTTAGAGCAATTTTTTAGGCCATTTTCGACAATTAACAACAGTTTTCTATGCCATTTTTCATGGGTAATCCAGGGAACCTAGTTCCAGAAAATTTTGAACTCGAAGATTATGCGAATTTGAGTGTTTTTGTCCAATAGCTCAAACTTGAAGATTTTTGACAATTTTTGGAAACGATTTTTCTCCATGAATTTGCTTTTGGAGAAAAAAGTAATTGGGGGACTAAGGGTAAAAAAATCAAATTTTCAAAAAGTTCTCCAAATCGGCTAATTTTTTGTACTCGGTGGTTTTCGGGTATGAAGAACATGAATCTGAAAGAATTTTTTGATTTTGATCACAGGGAAGTACCCCATTCGAGGTGACTCCGACTAGTGGGTATCCTCTTAGGGGCTTCTCCAGTAAAGATACACACATAGGTCATGCTTATAAATTAGCAACGGCATCGTGTTCCCCGTACCCAAAAACCCCGAGTCTGGAAAATCAGCGCCAGAAGCACGAAAATCAGTGAGATACAGTACTTTTTATTTACTGTGTTTTACGGTAATCGGCTTTTAGGTCTAGAGCCTTTGAAATTTTTTATCCAGGGTACTGTAGGAGTTGCAAACAAAATTTGCAATTTTCGATAAAATTTTCTTATTTTTAAAATGTCATTTCTATGGGTAATTTTATTCGGGGAATCAGAAATTTTCATTCCCGAGAACAAACTTTAAGCTTCAAACTTTTTCCCATTGAAACACATGTGTTATTGTGAGACTATTAGTCAGAGAAATCCGTTCTTGGGACACCACACGAAGCTTTGCTACATCTAGTGAAACTTCATAGACATTCACGCTTGATTAGTTAACAATTTATTTACTTTTTCAATATTTAATTTTCAATTCAAAACTAGCTGAAGTATCATTGATTTTGTTAGGCCCTTTTAAAATGCCTAATTTATTCAATAAGTATCTTCCCAAATATTTTCTTGGGCTTAAAACCGTTCTTCTGTATACATTTACCATAAAGATAACAAAGAAAGCGTTAATCACAGGAATCCAAGTGATTGTTATAGAAATTAATAGCGTTGATTCATATAATTTCAGAGAAAATATTTTTACAATGGCACAAGTTATAATGGAAGCAATTAGAATCAACAATGGAGTAATTGCCTAAAATTGAAAGTTTTTCAACTATAGAATGAGGGGAGGGCAGAATATCGCAAAAAATGTTCTCTGTGCTATATCTTTTTTCTCAGAATCCGTTTTCGATGTTTTTTTTCAATATTATAGAAGGGTGTATGAGGAAAATTTTTACTCAAATTTCAATATCTGGCGACTTCATGTATTCGCTATATTGGTTATATTGTATATTCGCTATATTGGATTTTTTAAAATACTTTAACATTTTCAATTTATTACTCTAATTTTCGACCCCTTTAATTTTCAAAGGGAAATCCTTTTTTGATGAAATTTTGATTGGTTTATAGAGAACCAACGATGCCCTACAAGATGCACTTATCAGTTTTTTTAGGCGATCTATAGATGTCGAGATATTTGAATTTGTTTCATTAGGGTGCCTAAAAATGTCATTTTCGAGAGATTGAACCCTAGACTCCAAGATGATTTTTCCGCCAAATTATATATCTCCACATCTATAGATCGCTTCAAAAAATTGATAAGTGTATCTTGTAGGGCAGCGTTGATTCTCTATAAACCAATCAAATTTTCATCAAAAATTAGTTTCCCTACGAAAGACGAAAATTAGAGTAATAAATTGAAAATGTTAAGGTATTTTAAAAAATTCATCACAGCGAAAACCTGAAGTCGCTAGATATTGAAATTTGCATAACAATTTTTTCATACACTTTTCTATAATGTTGAAAAAAGATCATGTCGAAAACGGATTCCGAGAAAAAGATATGGCTCAAACAACATTTTCCATGATATTTTGCGCCCCTATAGAAATTTCCGAATAAAAATTTATGTACTTGAGATACAAGGACACGATTAATTTCTATATGATATTGAAATGCTTTGGGTTTCATTAAAGTTTTAGCTTCGATTAATTTTTTATTTACACTAATACCAAACCAAGCCATTATGCCATAACATGCTGATATAAGTAGTGTTAGATAAAGAATAGTAACAATGCACAAAGGGTTGGTCTAAAAAACTATATGTTTGCATGTTTTGAGATTGTGAGAGGGTCCCCTCTTTTGGTGATCCTTTATACTCCCTCATTCAAATTTTTGAAAAATGGACCACCTATACATCATTCACCGCTGTAAAGAAAAAGTGGGCACGCCATTGTGAAGTGGATAAGGAAATGACTCGTCCATCTGGCAAGTTAAGTAACGTTGGGCCCACAGGTTCGATTCCCACTAGGGTAAAACTTTTGACTTTCAAAAACATTTTTTTGCAAAAAATGGAGCAAAAATTTTCTATTAACTTATTCCTCTGGGTTATATCATGTAATACTTACAATTTGCGTAGCAATAAATTTTGGGATACTTCGATTTTCTATTGCAAATATACTATTTCTTAACAGTATTTCTACTTTGTGCACTTGTTGTGGAGTTGGCAGACAGGCTATCGTAATAAGAAGAACAGATGCTAAAACCAATAAGGCAACATTTAAGTATGTAACAAAAATTCGATAGCTGGTAATTCTATCACCTCTAAAAATATTTTTTTAGATAAATTTTTAATACGAAAAAGCTTACTTGCAAAATACTCTATATCTCGAATAAAAAGGCACTATTATGGAGACTATACAAAAAATGGTAGCGAACATGTATAGCATATAAAATAGTTGATCCCAAGGTTTCCCGATGTTAGAGAGAATGCCGGATAAGGTGAATATAACATAACCATTGGAAATAATAAATTGCTAAAAGTATGGATAAACATGTTAAAACCGTTGTTAGACAAGGGAATATGAATGCAAAAAATTAGTTTTTGAATTTTATGTCTGAACAATCATTTCGATGAGCAACACGAGCAATTTGACTGACCCTGAATCAATCAAATTTCTCGTGTTGTTCATGAAAAAAATCGACTATAGGATCTCTTCCTGCGCTCAAATCAAAAAATAACACCGAAATTCGATTAATGAACTCAAAAACTCTCAGAAACATTTTACTGCTCTTTCTCAAACTCAATCCCGCGAAATTCAGACTTGTGGTGTGAATTACTCTAATAGGATTTTTGGGGTATAGGGGTCAGGGAAATTTCGAAATCGCTCAAAACCTGCGGGAATCGATTCTCCTTAGGAAAACCCCCAATACAAAATAAAAAACGTTTCCAAACTAAATTAGGGGGATACTGAGTGAATTTCCCTGGCTTCTAAAGTCATTCTAACTTTTTGCACGCTACTTTATGTTCTAAAGACTTACCTCTTTTGTAATAAGAATTATTATGCACACAATAAAATAAATAAGACAATTTTGCTGCAAAGCTTGACTGTAATATTTTAACTCTTTAGAAGTTTGTGTTCGGATAATAAAAATAGCCAATAAATTTACCAAACATCCAATAAGTGTACCAAAAGTATCATTATAATAATGAAGCAGTTTTAAGTCAAATTTTTCTTGCATATGAAAAGAATCGACTTTTCGAACTAAACTAAAATATATAAAAAGAATGAAAATTAGTCTGGCAGACTTTTCAAAAAATTAAATGTATTAGGTTGTCCCATAATTAGTGGCCGTTTGCACATACGGCTAAAAAATTCGATATATCTTCACGGAATCATTGGTTTTCGATGAAATTTTTTTCAATATTATGGAACAAGTAATGTAGATTCCAAAAATGCTTTTACTTTTTTCTCCAAAAGCAAAATTCATGAAGAAAAGTCGTTTCCAAAAATTGTCAAAAATCGTCAAGTTTGAGGTATTGGACAAAAACACTCAAATTCGCATAATCTTCGAGTTCAAACTTTCTAGAACTAGGTTCCCTGGATTCCCCATGAAAAATGGTATGGAAAACTGTGGTCGACAATTTTTGGAAACGATTTTTCTCCATGAATTTTGCTTTTGGAGAAAAAAGTAAAAGCATTTTTGAAATCTACATTACTTGTTCCATAATATTGGAAAAAAATTTCATCGAAAACCAATGATTCCGTGAAGATATCAAATTTTTTAGCCGCATGTACAAACGGCCACTAATTATGGGACAACCTAATAGAAGTGATTTTTTGCTTTTATAACTAAACAATAAATTAATTTAGCAACAAATAAAAATTGTGATAGACACCGATCGCCTCTTCAAATAATTTATGTAGGTGTCAATTTCAAAAATTTAATTTAAAGATAACTAAAACTGAAAAGAAACTGAATAGAAATTTTTTGCTTAATCATAAGGCTTCATAAGCTTGTAGGCTTTCTATTATAAACAAAAGCTAAATGATCCTAGCATATGAAACAAACACAAAGGTGAGCGGCCTAAAGTCTGCTCGAAATGTCTTTTGTATAGGGATTAGGTGCATGGATTAATTATTAGAAAATAAGACACTGTTTCAATGGCATAGGCAAATGATCAAGGATACTCCAAAAAAAAAGAATTATTAGATTGAAATTCCTTTAGTACGAATAGATTGTAGGTATTGTTCATTGAACCTTTACAGGGTGGTGCAAAAAAAACCGTACTTTTGAAACTTTTGAGGCCCATTTTTTCGAAAAAAATTTTTTTTCTAAAAACATCATTTCTAGGGGTAAAAATAGCT
>JAQGCP010001501.1:0-12240 GCA_034699885.1 Acrobeloides thornei | reverse complement strand
GGACTTCATCTTCAAGTGAAACGGCATATTGTTCCAAGAGATTGAAGACATGATCCAGAAGATTGGTACTTCTAAAACAAAAATTCAAAGTCATAACAGCATGTAGATGGGCGAGGAATCCGAATAATTGCTCCTTCTTCTTTTACATAAAACTGTAATTTCAGCAAGAATGTGGCTCACAGAAAACTCACTTGCTAGTGTTCATTGAATGCAACAAATTTTTAACAGTCTCAATTTTTGGCCTTTCTGATGGTTCATCACTCCAAGAATCTTTGATGACATGAAACTAAATTTATGTTCTCACTTTTGTATTACAACGTAAACTTGAAGTTCATACCATAGCAGGACTCAAATCTGTTGCCACTGGTTGAATAACCGGCCTAAAAGGTCTTCTGCTATCCTTTTGGACCAATCGAATGATTTCTAAAATTAATAAAGTAATAACAAGGAACACACTATTGACTGTCAGAAAATTACAAAAATCTGGTATATTCGAAAATAGCATCCCCAACTTGAAGGTAAAAATAATAAAATTAGATGCTAAACCTTTAACCCTGTGGAGATATGTTTAAAGCTAAAAAATGCCAAAATAGGATATTTTCAAAGCTGTATATCTTTTTAAGAAATAAAGCTTTTTCAATAAGCCATTTTCGTTTATTGGGGTGGAAAGACACAAAAGGATGCCCGAACTTTGTCATTAAATCGGAAGACTTGATCTGCGACCTCTGGCGTGCCGGGACAGTACTCTACCACTTAACCACTAGGTCACACGATCAAAGATCCACCAAATCCATTTATGACTAATCATTCGATACCTTCTGGATCACACTCTGCTCGGTCAGATGTCTCCCAGGCCTTTTTCATATTTACAACTTCTGAGCAAATTATAGCAAAACTATAAACATCGGCTGGTTGAGTTCCAAGACAAGAATCCATTCGTAAAAGTTCTGGTGCTGTCCAAAGACGATCTAAAAATGACAAATGTTATAGACCTTTAAACAAATTTTTGGCAAACCAGCTGCAGATCGTTTTTCCACGCGGCGAATTCCAGTGAGTCCAAATTCAGAAATTTTGACCTGCCATCGATCATCGACAAGACAATTTGTTGATTTCAAATTTCCATGTATTCCAATGAACGACTTATGGATATAATTTAGACCCTAAATAGACATTTTTGTCTCTTAGATAAGGTATCTTTAAATCCCTGCCCTTCGAGGAACTGTCCGTACTCTTCCCGGTGAGAGGTCCAATGAGCTCCAAGGGAGAAGAAGATTCCAATTTGGTTGTTGCTCCTACCCAGGTGTCAAAAATTAGGTCGGTCTTAGGGTCGGACCAGGGGCCCACGAAGTCACCCATAAGGAACGGACTTTTTGGGTCCCTGATCCTTCCCGCCCCTCAAAAGGGGGCGTATCTATTTACGCTATAACTAGCGTTGCCAGATGCTTTTTTACTAAGGTCGCAAAATTTTAGTGAGATTGCAATAGAGGAAGCAAAAATTCAATTTTTTGGCCAAAAGTCGATTTTATGGCCCGAATTCGATTCTCTGCCAAAATTCGATTTTTTAATCCAAAATTTGATATTTGGCCAAAATTCATTTTCTGCCCAAAATTCGATTTTTTTTGCCCAGAGCGATCCAAAATCGATTTGTGGCCAAATTTCAGATTTTTTACTAAAATTCGATTTTTGACCAAAAATTGCTCCCCCCTCCCCCAGATCTTACAGATCTAACCATTCATGAAAAAATTTTTGCTTGAGGTTGCAATTTTTCTGGTTGGAGTTTTAGAGGTTGCAAAACCTAGCTGAGGTTGCAGTTTGCAACTTAAAGGTTACAATATGGCAACTCTAGCTATAACCATTCTCGGGGTCTTGAGAGAACGGGTCAGCCCCGTACCCTTCGAAGTAGTGGATCTGGACTCTAATCGACCCCTGGGAAAAGGGCCCGGGGATGGCCCATTTTTGACCACTGATCCTACCTCAGCAAGATCTCTTATTATCGAGTAGATAAAAAACCCATCCATGGTAATCGTCGAAGTTGACATGATATCTTGAAGGTTGCCTCGTGAACAATATTTCCACACCGAAATTATCGCTGGACCATCAATGGACAAGCCAATAAAGCGATTGATATTTTCATGGTCCAATATCCTCATCTAGAAATGCCAAACTTTAAGCAAAAGTTAGGTTTTTTAATACTTGTCGTAGCTCGGCCATTTCACTTTCATCCAACTTTGTTGTGGCTTCATGTTTGATTCCGATGACCTTTTCTTGCCGATATATGTAAATGGGCAAACTTTGCAAGTTTTTACTAGCAATGGAATATTGCGATGAGGATGTATTCGAAACTGAATGCAAAGAACGCATGCTAGTTTGCAAGGAGCGCATGCTTCTCGTACTCTCGTTTTCTTTCTAAAAATTAGGATCAAAAATTTTTTCCACTCTCTTCTTCCTCTCTCGAAATTGGATTCTGGATATGCTACCTCCTTCATGTATACTCTTTTTTTACCTTTGCAATAAGTAACTTCAAATTAGCAGAATTTATTTGCCATAAAAGATTTTGCTGTGCTAGATTCCTCTTTTTTACCCTATAAAATAAATTGGCTATAATAACAAAGGGTCTTCTTTTTACCGATAGATCATATAAGCCCCATACATTAAGCCAATCACGATAGCACATCCTAGAATGATGACAGCTATGAATATGCCTCGATATTCAGCAAAAGCATCAATTGGGCATCCTAGTCCATCGAAACCACATTTTGGTGTCGAAGTGGGTTGAACGCCACCATGGTTTGCCCAAATAGAAGTGGAAGGATCTGTGAAGAGTTTTGAAGTGTTCTAGAAAAGTAATGGTTTTCCAAAGTTCGTATATCAACTCAAGTTTCGAAAAGAGGTACTTCTAGTGGCGTAGGCAGAAGGGTCGGCTAGTGTGGGGGGTACTAAAAAGGATAAAAAAATCGAATTTTCAAAAAGTTCTCCAAATGGGCTAATTTTTTGTACCAGGGGGTTTTCAACATGGGGAACACGAATCCGAAGGAATTTTTTTTATTTTGACCACAGGAAAAGGTCGAATTGGCCAACCAGACCACGGGAAAGGGTCAAATCAGCCAACATGAAAATTGACTGATTCGACCCTTTCCTGTAGCCAAAATAAATTCCTTCGGATTTTTGTTCCCCATGTTGAAGAGCTCCCTGGTATAAAAAATCAGTAAACGTATGGGCCAAGGCTGGTGCCAGATTCTACGGGACAACGAGGCTTTGTTAGAGGACCCCCGCTGAGGCCATGGCCCGCATAGAACTGGCTCTAGGGGACGGATGCAATGAAGATCAGTGACTCAAGGGTCCTATGCCTCTATTCTGCCTAGACGATTTCCTTTGCCAAATCTCATCCTGATTGTCACTAATCGATCATAGAGTCTTGTAAAATTTTTGTACATCATAAGAAACTGATCCCTTGTTAGACCGGTGATGCTGAACTCCTTGGCAGCGCACCGGTCCACTATATCATCGTGGTCACTGAATGTGTTGTCGCTAATTTCAACTTTAAGAAGTGCCAATCGCGATTCTGCCCTTCAATTTTTATCATCAACAATAAACTTACCACGCCATCTACCGTGCTTCCTGTAATATTATCAATGTATTGATACAATTGAAATGAAAAATATGACGCAAGTTGTCCGGCCTCATTATAACTCGATATTAAATAGTTAGCTTTTCTGAAACCATCTCTACCCATTTTAATATTCCCATTTACACCAGTAACTGTAATTGAATAGATGTAAAGGTTGTTTTTTCAAAAATGCCGAGTTGCGGATTTTTGAACAATTCAAATTTAAACGATTTTCGTTTCAATATTCAAACGAAAAAATACGAAATTTTGGTAAAAAATCGAAATTTAGGCGAAAAATCAGGGATATAATTAGGTAAATTTATTCATTTCTGATTTGGGTGAGGTCCACATATGGCCGGTGATTTTGTGATAAATGTAATATCATATGTTCACACTTATTTGTACCTTTCGTAGGTCTTTAGCAAACGAACAAGCATCACCAAAAACACCTTTCGCTAACTCTTGATTAGCTCTGGGAGTCGGCTGTTCGGTTGCTAATGACTCAAGTTGAGTCCATATAGATAGTGAATAACATTGTTTCAGAGTTCTTAAGCAACACAAAATCACCTGTCCATACACGGATCCTGTGGACCTCGCCTAGGGTTGCCACATCGCTCCGGAACCGGAGAAATTACTCCGGTTTTTGACATTTTCTCCGGTTCTCCGGTTTTTCAAATTTTCTCCGGTTTTTAAACTTTTCTTTCTAATGTTATAAAAATGAGTATTAAACGGAAAGAGTCATGAAATTTTCTACGATTTTTAAAAAATTTCTCCGGTTTTTATCGATTTTTGCTCCGGTTTATGAAATGGTATGTGGCAACCCTAACCTCGTCATAGTACCGCCACTGGTTACCTGCATTGAAGTCATTATCCACGGCAATAAAACTCCCATTATGTACCACATTATTGCTGCCACTTCTGTTGATAGCATTTGATAGAGCGAAGGCATAAAGATAGATAGTATCATGCAGAGTTGGGGCGTAATCAGAAGCCTAAAGAATTTATTGGATCAAATAAGGGCGTCGCTAGGATATATTTCATAGGATTCTTAAAGGACCAGTCCAGTAAGTTACAATCATATGAAAAAATGATATATTCGGAAAGATCATGAAATTGGAGCATTTTTTGTTTTTACGGCATGTTCTGAATCGTTGTAGTTTTTGAGATAATCGCATTTGAAATTTTGAATTTGTTACAAGCTTTTCGTTGTAATACACAAACTTTTTTGAATGTTTTGCGGAAAAATCGATTTTTGCATCGATTTTTTAAATTTTCATAAAATGAACATAGTAGCAATTTTTTATAGCTAAATGAGACAAACAAAACGATACCAAAATTATTCAATTTGAACATTGTTTTGGGTTATTGAAACGAAAATTCTGATTCATGTTTTCGTTTCAACAACCCAAAACAATGTTCAAATTGGACAATTTTGGTGTCATTTTGTTCGTCTCATTTAGCTATAAAAGTGCTACAATGTTCATTTTATGAAAATTCAAAAGATTGATGGAAAAATCGATTTTTCCGCAAAAAATTCAAAAAAGTTTGTGTATTACAACGAAGAGCTTGTAACAAATTCAATATTTCCAACGCAATTTTCTCGAAAACTACAACGATTTAGAACATTGTCAGTGATAGTGCTCCAAGATTCGAGTCTAAGGGTTTCAGGTTCGAATCTCACCCGAGTCGATTTGATTTTGCCTAGTATATTCCATGGTTAGACAACTTTTTTTCAAAAAATTTTTCTAGTTAGCACTTGGACTGTTCGTAACGACGGTTGAACTTCCTATATTGCCACCAGACATTGCATCAGATCCATTTTTTGGCTACGATTGTAATTTCGATAAGCCATGTCGATGGATGACTTTTGGTTCGACACAAGACCGATGGCGCTTGGCAAAAGGAGAACCGGATCCCTTTCTTTGGTTAGCTGCAACGGGGACTATGAAACTTCCTAGTAAGATAATTTGTAAAAATTCGTCTATCACGGCACACTAAAAGTCGCAAGGGTAAAATTAAAAAATAATGTCACCAATCGACTCAGCTCGTCGAGCACTTCAAAACGAGTACCATATCATGGGGTTTTCCCATGGCCGAGTGGCTAACGCGCTTGGCATTAACTCAAAATGTTTTAGATTTTTCCAAAAGTTTTAAAGAAAAAATAATAGTGCCGTCGTGTTCCCCGCATAAAAATATGGATATGCAAAAATTTTCATAAATTTTGACAACAAAATAACAAATGACCTTAGGGTGCGGGATCGAACCCGCGCCCTATGAGTTAATGCCGAGCGCGTTAGCCACTTGGCTATGGGAAAACCTCAAAACCCCATGATATAGTACTCGTTTGAAGCGTTTGTCGTGCTGAGTCGATTGGCGACATTCTTTTTTTTAATTTTTTACCCACATCCTTTTCCTCTTTGGTGCACCGTGTTATAGTCCGACTAACTGAAACTCATTCGAATCTTTTTAGAAGAACCATTTTCATTGATAGAACTGCGAGGACAGTTAGCCGATAGTTTCATATCGGATCTTATACCATGCCAGATGGACAGTGCACATTTGAGCTTTACTTATTGGACAATAGGCATGTCTATTTGAATTTCGGAGCTACTACACAATAGGGGGCCACCCACAGGAAAAATTTGTCGAAAATTTTTTTCTGGACATGACCTCCGTCTAGGGATAAAAATACGCAGGAAATCCGAATTTGACATTTTCGAAGCAAAAAACACTTCCCTGATTCAGGAAAGGCCTGTGTATTGAAGCGAAAAGTTGAAAAATCGCATTCAAAATCGAATTTTTGCGACTTTTCGCTTCAATACACAGACCTTCCCTGAATCAGGGAAGCATTTGTTTCGCTTCGTAAATGTCAAATTCAGATTTCCCGCACGTTTTTACCCCTAGAGGTATCATTTTCAGAAAAAATTTTCGAAAATCTTTTCAAGTGGGTAGAAAAATACCCACTCTATTGTATAGTAGCTCCTTAATTTCTACTAAGGCCTCTTTTTAGGAAACGCTGACTTGGAAATATGTCTTTTAGACGGCATGAATAGACGTTTCAATTGCACCGGAATGTTGAATTCCAGGGTGCAGCCGGGTAAAGTCGCCCTGAAAGTACCAGCTATACAAAGGCCTTTTCGTGTATGTCACCAATTTGATAGCGGATAAGCTCAATTGAAATTTAAAAAAACTAAACGTCCAATCCGGTCGGGGAAAAAAGTTGCCATGTTTTGTTGATATTCGAAAAGTTCATGAAAAATGGAGCATTTTTTGTTTTTACGACATATTCTGAATCGTTGTAGTTTTTGAGATAATTGCGTTTGAAATTGCTCATGCATTTCGTTGTAATACACAAACTTTTTTGAATTTTTTGCGAAAAAATCGATTTTTGCATCGATTTTTTAAATTCTCATAAAAAGAACATTGTAGTAATTTGTTATAACTCAACGAGACGAACAAAATGACACCAAAATTATCCAATTTGAACATTGTTTCGGGTCATTGAAACGAAAACATGAATCAGAATTTTCGTTTCAATAACCCAAAACAATGTCCAAATTGGATGATTTTGGTGTCATTTTGTTCGTCTCATTTAGCTATAAAAAATGCTACAATGTTCATTTAATGAAAATTTTAAAAAATCGATTTTTTCGCAAAAAATTCAAAAAAGTTTGTGTATTACAACGAAAACATGAACAATTTTCTCTTAATTTTAGCTATCAATTATACCAAATAATGGCCCTGGAGTATTGGTTCTCGATGATATACGATATGATGTTGTCCTGTGTAATGTCCAAATTCCAACAACTTCAACACTTCCTCCCGAACCGTCAACTTCACAATTTCAACCTAAGCCAGCTTCAGAAATCATACATCCATGGACCATGCCAATGCCAACTTTGCCTCCAACGTTGACAAGTCCACCTGAAATTGTTACTACGTTGACGTCCGAACCAACTACTACGACCACAACCGAGCCAACTACTACGACAACAATTTCCTCGAAGGAGATTATGTATAAACGCAAAACGAATTTTGTTGTAAAAATGATGATTTTAGAGCCTCTCCAGAACCATCCTTCAATCTTCTCATACTTGGAAATAAAACCACACCTCTGTTTGATCGTAGAAAGAAAACTATTGTGGAAAATACAAATGACTTGCTATGTGACTTTTCCCAAGCCTTTGAATGCAGATGGGGCGCTGAAGCCGGGAAATGGGCTATCGTAAAACAAGGTATGTAAACTTCTCCCTGTGAATCCTAAAACAGGTAATATGAAATTGGGCAAAAGTTTTCGGACCCAATCGGGACTCGAACCCAGATCTCATGGCTACCGTCCAAGTGCACTACCATTGTGCTACCGAGACCTACAACTGATGCCCGTTAATTGGGGGTGAAAATGACCAAAAAATAAAAAAGTGCAAAAACATTTTGCCACTGGCGGGGATCGAACCTGAGCCTTATGGTACAGGGTTCCACAGATGTCAAAAAAATTCAAATGCATTAAAGGCTTACGTTCAAAGTTGCATTAAGTATTACAACGAAAACATGAATGCAATGAAAATTGTCCCTGAATCAATAAAGGTTGTGTATTGACACGAAAATTCAAATGCATGTTCAAATGTGGTAAGGGGCTAAAAAAATTTCCTTGAAGGGCACCCCCATGAAGGGCACCCATCACCCTGAGATTACCCCCCATCCATATCCTTATGGTTGATTGAAACATTAATTGTAGGTGCTATTCCATCACTAGTCACAGATGTTCCAGCTGGAACTGAGCTTCCAGTATTTCCTGCAGCAGTTGTCATCCAAGACACGGCTATGCTATCTAGTGATCCCCTAAATTGCCAAAATGGCTCTGGAAAGGTACTGTTTATAGCCGAGAGGGTTTTCGTGAAAAACACATTCTTCGTTTTTGAGAAAATTTAGTTCAAATTTGGCATAAATTTCGGTCAATTTATGCAAATTTCGATCATTTTTATCAAACTAAATTTCCTCAAAAACGAATGAATTTGTTTTACACGAAAATTGGGAGACTACCGTTTTTCGATGCGCGTTCTATCGATTGGCGGTGGAATTGTCTCAAAAATTCCTTCAGGAATTCAAATTCAGGTTTTCGCTTCAATACACACAGATCATTTCAAAATGTGCGCAATCGATAGAAAACCTCCGGAGGAGTCATTTTTATAACGATACGATTGAATTTGCAAAAGTTATTTTTCGAACGACCCTCAGGGTTCCCAGATGTTTAAATTCGCGTAATTAATCGAGTTGGAAAGTTTGTAAGAGATTTTCTCAGTCTGTTCCTGATTTTCTGAAAGAACTATTCGAACAAGGAAAAACTTCAAACAAGAAAATTCCTTCAGGAATTCAAATTCAGGTTTTCGTTTCAATGCATAGACCATTTCACGTTTCGGCAATGTGCGCTATCGATTCCCCGCATAGAAATGACCATTTTTTCATAAGCTGATAAATATAGCTCCTTTTCCGTCGCTGGAGCAACCATCCTGTTAGTATTCAAGTATGTGCTTTGGGTTACAATGTCAATAGCGGAACTATTCAATGCGTCGATGAAATGATAGACGAGGAAGTACAAAAAGATCATAGTCTAGCAGTTTTCGAATTACATGAACCTATTCGTGAGCCTTTTACGGTAGGGTATTTTTGGCATACGCAATCACGGGACGAACAAAAACGGGACGATCGAACGAGACAACAAGAACGAGACGATTGTTTTCTTCAGATCTCAACTCCTTTAAGGATTTTTAGATAGTGTAAAAGACTTTTTTTCTCAGCTGCCTACGCCTAAACCTAAGCTTAAGCCCAAACCTAAGCCCAAGCCTAAGCCCAAGCCTAAATCCAAACCCTACGCCTTTTTTATCCTGAGTATAAAAAGTCTTTAACACCATATCAAAATTCCTATTACGAGCCGAGATCTGAAATCGTGCCGTTCTTGCTATCCTGTTATTGTTCATCCCGTTTTTGTGTTGTTTAAACAATCGTTCCATCCCGTTATTGTGTATGCCGCATTTTTGCACAGTGCAAAAATAAAATAAGTGCCATTCAGCTGAATATAGTACCAATCTGGGAAAAGGAAAGCCATAATACGTATTTGCTCATCGATGAAATTGCATACATTGGTGGGTGTGATCAAACTACTATAAAAGAAACTATGTTGACATCGACCAGTACTGAATATTTGACTACTACCGTTAAAGAGACTAGCAGATATACATTTAGGCCTTTTTATAGCACCTCGTAAGTTCAATAGGTGACGAAATTTGGCACTATTACTTTTTTCACGTTTATTTTCACGCTTACTTTTTTCACGTTTTTTATTTGAATTTTTTCTCAAAAATTGTATTTTGATTTTTTCACTCTTATACTTGCTTCGCCATGCGGCATGCCTCAGCATCAAAATGCAATTTTTGAGAAAAAATTTAAATAAAAAACGTGAAAAAAAGTAACGTGAAAAAAGTAAGTGTGAAAAACGTGAAAAAAGTCATAGTGCCGAAATTTTTTGGCTCTAGGATTTTTCGATCGAAATGAAAGCTCTTTTTTTCGTTTCAATAACCAAAATTGAAACGAAAAAAGTGTTTTCTTTTCGCTGTTCTTTAGGAAATGAACAAGAAAATTCACAATTTTAGTAGTCAACCCGAACATTTAACGACAACAAAATCCCAGACTAGCACCACTGCTTTTATTCCAGTCACCTATCCCCCCGTGGTTCCTATGAGAAGCTCCTTTACCATTTCTACGATGAGTACAACAACGCCGCGATATAAATACCAAACAACCACTGAGACGCCGCCCGTTGATTATTGCAAAATTTTAAACTGCAATTTTAATGGTATACTTTTTTTGAATAGAAAAATAGAGTTTGACAGAATTAGGGGTATCAAAAATGTCAAATTCATATCTCGGGGGGGGGGGGGACTCGAACATGCAAAAAATTGAAAGTCAAGGGAATCGGACACGACGTCGGACTGTCAAATGAATCACTTGCCACTTGACCATCCTTGCCATATTTTGAGTAGTTCAAAATTAACCAAGTTGTAGATGTATAAAGTTTTCATGCCAATATCTCCACAGCAAAGATTTAGACACCCAAACCAAAAACATATTTTTGACAAGTAAAGTATGCCCAACAACTTTCTGCCAAAATTAGAAAAAAGCGACCAAAATTAGACATATTTGAAACGTCCCTTGTTAGCTAATTTTTAGAAAACGCTTGCAACTATCTCAACCATGGCCTAACCAAGGCGCCATGGACACTCCGTACTAAGGGCTATGGATTTCCTTTATCAAGACTAACAGATATCCGTCCAAGTAAGAACAAAAACTGGGTACTACTTCGGATTTGATAGGGTTCTGAAGTCGAACTTTTTTCTTCAAAATCAAGCATTTTAGGGGTATTTTTATGCGAGAAATTGATTTCGCGCATTCCCGAAGCGTGAAAACGAATATTTTTCGTGAAAATGAGCCTTTTATACAGCAATCAGGCAAAAACAGCTTGCACATTTTAGCGATGCGCGCCATAAAAATTGAAAAAAATCATAAAAATCACATGCTTATGAAATATAAAAGGTTCATTTTCACGAAAAATATTCGTTTTCACGCTTCGGGAATGCGCGCAATCGATTTCTCGCATAAAATTACCCCTAAAATGCTTGATTTTGAAAAAAATTTCTGACTTAAGAACCCTGTCATTTGCGATCGTTAATCCGAAGTAGTACCAAAAAATGTAATCTAATGATTTTATACTTATTTTAGCGCAACCAAATAACCAATTTGTGAGTGCTCTCTTAAGTGCCGGTGATTTTGCTATACTCGAAAGCCCGAAGTTTAATGGAACTCAAGGGATTAATGTCCTTCTTTTTCAATATTACAGGTAGACAGGGTTCTCAGACTTGGAAATTCGCATAATTAATAGGGTTCAAGTTGGATCGTTAAGTAATGAATTTCCAAAAAGTTTCTTTACAAAAAATTTTTTCCAGAAAATAACCCCGATAGAAGTAATTTTATACGGGAAATCGATTGCGCGCATTCCCGAACCCTGAAAATGTTTATTTGACTCTGATTCAGGGAAGGGATTATGCGTAAAAAGCGAAAATGAACTAAAATTCAAATCTTCGCAGGGAGACCAACATTCCGGGGTTTTTCTAGGCGGGGAATCGATTGCGCGCATTATCAAAGCATGAAAATGCTTGCTTGACCCTAATCCTTAGCGTCTAGAGGTTTAGGCGCCTACGTGCTTAGGCGCAGGACACTTAGGCCTCTAAACCCCCAGGGATCAGGGTTAAGCAAGCATTTTCATGCTTTGATAATGCACGCAATTGATTCCCCGCCTAGAAAAACCCCTAGAAAGCTGATTTCTTGCGAAAATTCGAATTTTAGTTCATTTTCGCTTCGTTACACATAAACCCCTTCCCTGAATCAAGATCAAGGAAGCATCTTCAGAGTTCGGGAATACGCGCAATTGATCCCTCGTATAAAATTACCACATAGAAGTCATTTTCAGGAAAAAAATTTCACGTTATTTTGGGTCCCTCTCCTTTAACCCTTCGTTGGTCGGGGTACACCACCCGGGGGACCTAGCGCTATTATTGTAGAACTCAACCTCTACTTTCAGG
>JAQGCP010001500.1:0-12243 GCA_034699885.1 Acrobeloides thornei | reverse complement strand
TGTTTTAGACTATTCACTGTGGAGTATTTTGGAAGCTGAAGCGTGTTCGAAGCCGCACCAGTCGATCGAAGCTTTGAGAAAGAGTTTGGTGAAAGCGTGGAACAATATCCCCCAAGAAGTTATTGATAGAGCTGTGGATGACTTTCCTAAGCGATTAAAGAAGTGTATTGAAGCCGGAAGTGGCCATTTCGAGAATAAATAGTTAAATTATGTTATTGTTTTTTGTTAGTTTTAATTAAATTTTACGTATTATTTTATTACATACAAGAAATAAAAATTATGTAACCAAACTTTTGCCGCACCCTGTAAATGCTTTATTGTAACGGTCGAAGACAGTACAACTGAAACTCTGCTTCCGATTATTCAAAAATACATATTGCCTGGTACAACTATAATTTCTGATGAATGGTCTGCTTATAGAAAAATTGGTGAACTACCCGAAGGATATACCCACTTGACTGTAAAACACTAGAAAAGTTTTGTGGACTCAGAATCAGGAGCAACTACGAATCATGTTGAATCAGAGTCGCAGAAATTCAGAAAATTGGAAGAATGATTCATCTTTTTTTTGGAAATTTTGACTGACTATTCGAATAAACATCGCAATTCTTTTTTCTTCTTGAAAATAAAAAAGTGGTTGAAAGAGTAGCCGAGTCGAATAAGCTGGACTTTGTTCTTCCTGTTTTGTATTCAAACAAGTTGATCAATTAAAAATGTGTTTTCTTATTTTCATGTAAAATTCTGTCCTGTACTATTTTCTATTTTTGTGTTAACAAAATGGATATTTTCACTCCTGATGGAGAAAATATTCCATCCCGAAGGCCCAATAAATGTAATCTCTAAACAGTGTAATCAGGTGGGACTGCTTCTGTTCCTGAAAAATTGAAAATTTTCCCCTTGGGGACCAAGATGTTTTCCGATCTTAAAAATATTTATTTAAAAAATGTCCTTTTTTTAATAAAAAAATGACATTTTTTCACCAAAAATCGTCATGAAATGGCTACTTTTGTATTAAAAAAGCGATGGCCCATGCGACTTTTAGTCATTTTTTATTGACTATTTTTAGTCCTCATCTATGGTCTTGTCGCCACTCTTGGAATCTTGTTCGGCATTCTCATTCTTTTATCACTTTATGGTTATTACTTGCGTTTTTCTAAATAAGCCGAAGCTCTGGCATACGAAGAATGCATCTAAAAATTGGACAAAGATTTTACTGAACAGAATATTTCTATACAAACTCAAAAGTTGGAAACTAGTGTAGATTAGGTATACACTGAACGTGAAAGTTTTCGAAAAAAATTTTTTTCATCATCTGGAATTGACCCCTCTAGGGGTAATTTTATGTGGGGAATCAAAATTTCACATTTCCGAAATCTGAAAATCTTTCCCCGAATCAAGAAAAGGCTATTTATATGACGTATGGCAAGTGACTCTTGTCAAAAATGTGGCCCTAAAGAGGGCTCTTCTTGATTCGGGGAAAGATTTTCAGGTCTCGGAAATGTGAAATTCGGATTCCCTGCATAAAATTACCTTTTAAGGGGACAATTCCAGATGATGAAAAAAATTTTTCGAAAAATTTCACGTTCAGTGTGATACCTAATCGATACTAGCCCCAAAAGTTGGCTGATACTATTCAGTGAATCGGGGTGTGTATTGAAGTGATGACCAATTTTTGTTATAATATATTACTTTTTCTTTTATTCAGAATCAGGGAAGCGTTTTCAAGCATCGAGAATGCGCGCAATTGATTCCTCGCATAAATCTACCCCCAGAAAATCATTTTCAAGCAAAAAATCTTAAAATTTTCGATTTTCGCTTCAATACACACACTCCGATTCCCTAATTCTGGATCAGGGAAGCGTTTTCAAGCATCGGGAACGCGCACGATCGATTCGCCACATAAAATTAGCCCTAATAGGGTCATTTTTGAAAAAAAATTCGAAAAAGGTCGAAAAACGTGAGTTATGTGACAAAAGGTTGGTATTTTTTGCGCAAATATTTGTTTGCGCACAAGGCGTAGGCCTAAGCCTAGGCCTTGTGCACAAAAAAATATTTTCCTGACAAAAGTTATAGTGCCGAAAAAATCGTCCAATTCCGGTTTTTTATACACTCTATAAATTTACAAAATCACGATTTATTTTTGCCCTGTATATCCAAATGTGTAAATAAAACATTTTCAATGCTTTTATTTTTGTTAACCATTTTTTGTAAATTTCTTTTTTTTAATAAAACTTGCACACAATCATTTCTTGCCGAAAGAGAGCATTAAATGGATACCACAAAGAAGTACATAATGTAAGCTAGAAAAGAATGGGCCAGAAGATTTGGCCATCTGATTACAGTCATTTCCAACAAGTTAAAGAACATAGATAGAACTTTTTCTCATGCATTCCTTTCTTTGTCACAAGTTGATGTGTTTTCGAAAGAAGTGTGCCATCTTTCATTTAATGATTTGTTAAAGAATGGTTTTGAATAAGCCTATTGCTATTTTTGCTGTTGAGGAAGGATTGAAGCCGAAGAGAAATTGTAACTTTTTTATATTCGTTGCCACCTAGGGTTGCATAAATTCCTTGAAATATTTCTAAGTGGAAATATTTCCGGAAATGAGTTTAAATTTTTTCGTTTCAATAAACACGATTTTATTGAAATTCAGGCAACTTTTTATTCATTTTAATTCCTGATTCAATCGGAAAATTTTATAGAAGAAAAAAATCTTTGACGAAAAAAAGGACTATAGGATATTTTCTACCAAGAGTGTGCAAGTGGATTTTACCCAAATTTGCATTTCGCTTGGAAATTTTTTTCATAATGCAATTTTGATTTTTTTTTTTTAGTAATTACATATGGTGTTGCTTTGACCTTTTTATTGATGACTGGAACCATTTTTATCCTTATTGTTTACAATTACTTCTTACATGTTTCTTATCATGAGCTAAAAAATGAATACGACGAACGTATGAAGGCATACATGGATGAAACGCTTGCTTGTTTAATCGAGAAGGAAATAGTCTTGACTAATTTTACCACGTTTACGATCTCAATGAGTAAGTATTGGGTGTGTCAATATATAAAATCATAAATTCATATCCAGTCATTTAATGTTCGATACCTTATTAGAGAAAATTATTTTTGCTTTTTCCCATACTGCCTGAAATAAAATTTCGGATTTAAATATTTTTAAGGAAAAATCCAGGCCGAGCTACAAGGACATTGTGAGAATTTCAAAAATTTTGGTGTTGGTATTTACAACCATTATGCTTTGCTATGCAAATGTAATATTCTTGACAATTTTTCATTTTAGACATTGTAAAATATCTAATGTACATTTTGTTATATATGTTACGGGCGAATCTGATTCGATAAGATTCGCCTGCAACATATAAATCAAACCCGTTTTATTAATTAACAATAAACAACTCGTAATAAGGATGCGCGTTATCAAACATGAAAACATTCAAGACGTTAGGGTAATAGGATGGGCTCAAATAGTAGTAACAGCTTTTACAGCACGTTCAAATATTTTTCATATACCTGATTCAGGGAAGCGCTTTTTCGCTTCGAAAATGTCAAATTCGGATTCCCCGCATGTTTTTATCCCTAGAGGGGTCATTTCTAGAAAAAATTTTTCACATGAGTGGCCCCCCCCCTCTTGTATAGTAGCTTCAAAAATTTCATTTTCCATGGCTGTTCTTCTTGAAACGGGTGTGTTCCGATTTTCATATTTTTCTTTGATCCGTAACTTGACTCCATAGAACTCTGTATTTTTTCTATAATTCTTTCAACTTGGCTCGTGTTTTCTCTTTCTTTTGTTCTTCTCGCGAAAAATCGCACCCCACTAAAATGAATAAATTCGTTCTTTTCGCGAGCGAGTAATATGATCATTTTCCTTAACTTTCATTTTTTGTTAACATTTTGGATTGCCCCACTCCCTTGCTACATGCCTGCTTAAATGTTATTTATTTTTTAACTCAAAATAATATAAACCGGGTAAAAATCACAAATAAAATTTTTAATAACAAATAAAAAATCGCTAACAAGAGAAAATATTATTTCTTGGTCTTTAATAACAATTGCGGAGCAGAGACACGAACTTTTCCAGGAATATTCTGAGCCACAAAATTATCAGTAGTCAGTCCTTTGATCAGAGTTTTTTCTGCTAACGACAATGTTTTATCACGCTGAAAAAATTTTATTGAACTAAATTTTGTTGCATAGCCAATTGATATCTCTTAAATATTATGTTATCCACGTTTTTTTGCTAAGCAAACGGGCAACTCACAATAAAAAAAATTTATTATCGGCTTAAAATTGTTTTAAGTTGGGTAGGCTGAAAAATCTATACATACTTGAAACAATTCCAAAGCTGCTTTGGCTGCTTTTCCACGCTTTCCAGTTCCGGGCGTAAGTTTGACCTTGAACTTAAATTTCTGCATAGTTGAATATGGCGCACAGACCGGCGTCACAAAAAGCAGGGTATCTTCCGGCAATGGAATATATGTTAAGGTCTCCAAAATCGCGGCATCTCCTCCATCTGCAGCTAACTCCTCGTCATCCTCTTGTGGCTCATCCAAGTTTTCCTCGTCTGGTTTTTCTTGCTCCGTTGATTCGGGATCGGCTTGTGTGGTATCTTCTTGTTCTCCATCAGTTTTTTGATTATCAGTCTGTTTTTGGTCAGATTTTGTAGGCTGTGTTGAATTTTCTTGTGGTTTTCCACGTGACGAGTATGGTCTTTCGGCTGAAAAATGAGAATATTAATTGGTCTTAATTTTTTAATTTTTGATGAAAATTTGAATTTCAACATAAATTCTCTCGAGTAAAAAGATAATGCCTACAGCAGGAATCGAACACATACGGCACACGGGCATGCATTTTAATCATAATTTTTTATTGATTAATCAATCGCTTCAATATTCTAACTTTGATTGAAACAGGCACTTTTGCATTTCATTGCAATTTTGAATTCATAATATTAGATCTTTCTTTCAATGTTTCAAATTTTATTGAATCATGAAACATTGCTTGAATTAATAAATTTTTTATTTATCGAAACAACTTATCAAACATAAAAACTTCTTTAAGGAATTTTTAGATAGTGTAAAAGACTTTTTCTCAACTTTTTATCACGAGTAAAAAAGTTTTTGACACCATATCAAAATTCCGGAGCTCTTCCACCTGGGGAGACGCAATCAACAGAAACTGATTTTTGAAGAAAGTTTTATGGAAAAATATCCTCTAGGGGTAACCATAGGAAATTACCCCTAGAGGATATTTTTCGGTACTATGCAGTTTGCTCCCCACACCCGTTTTCAATTAAAACACCTTTATTTCGCATTTTTATACAACAAAAAACAAAAGTGTTTTAATTGATAAAAATGTGTTTTAATTGAAAACGCGTGTGGGGAGCAAACTGCATAGTACCTATTTTTTCATAAAATTTTATTTAAAAAAGTATCAGTTTTTGGAATCCTGTTGATTGCGTCTCCCTAGGGGGAAGAGCTCCAAAATTCTTTCATGGAGCCGAGATCTGAAATTTTTGATTCCCTTTCTTGTCATCCGTTTATTGTTTATCCGAGTCTTTGTGTTGTTTGAACGATTGTCCCACCCATTTTTTGTGTATGCCGATTTTGATCTGTTAATTGCCTTCGAATCAATTAAATCATGAAATTACAAATTTTACATTTCGGATGCATTCGAAATGGAATTAATGATGTCACTATTGAAGAATTTTTTGCGAACGGTCTGTAAACCATTTACGTTTATTGTTTTTAAACATTTCTTTTATTTTATTAACATTATTTTTAGGCGAAAAATGTTGATAGCACATTGTCGTTTAATACTGGCTGGTTCTACGAAACAATGCACTAGGCTATATTCGGCTGCTGCTCCCGCAACATCTACGCAACCAAAAGAAAGTCTCGCTATCGAACCTGGTCCTCCTGCTCCTTTGCCTACGTCTTCTGGAGAACGAGTTGTTGCACCAAATATCAAAAAACTGTTCGATAGTTTATCATTGTTGGATATAGCAGAATTGAATGAAGCGTTGAAGAAAAAATTGGGTATTAAGGATAGGCATGTGGTTCCGGCTGGAATTATAGCAGCTTCCACTAAAGCTGCTAAAAGTAAGCTTGTGCTTTTTTATGGCATCTTTAAATCCACTTTTTTAGCTTCCGCAGCTCCTGACAAAGAAAAACAACCGAAAGTGGAAGAAAAGAAGAAAGCCAAATTGGCTTCATTCGATCCAGAAAAGAAGGTTGAGCTGATCAAAGAAATCCGCAGCAAAAAAAATCTGCCTGCAGCAGGAATCGAACCTGCGTCGCCACGGCCACAACGTGGAGTACTAACCACTATACTATGTAGGCCGAAAGCAAAGACGCGGCAAATCAATTAAGTATCCCAGACAGCCGACGGTGACCCAAGCGTTGATTCAACAAAAGAAAATAGACAATGTATATGCACTTATGGCAAAATTCTTAGATAAAAAGAATGGTTGTAAAAATTTTTTGCAAAAAAATAATATTTGAATAAATGAAAGAAATAAACTTGTTATTGGAAAATTTTAAAATTAAATTTTATGCCCCAAAAAAATACCATAAAAATAATTCTCTTTATAAAAAAACCACATACTTTCAACTTTTTCCTCCTTCTTAACAGATCCCAATAATTGTAATCTCAATTCTCTTTCCTCTTCATCCTGATCCTTATATTTCCGCTTAATTTTCTCCAATTTGTGTTTTTGTCGTTTTGTTAACGGACCTCCTTTTTGCTTGTTTTGATCTTAAAAATAGGGTCATTTATTTTTACAACTTAAATAACCTTGAGCAGCTTTTTTGGCCGCTTCTTCGGCTTCCTTTTTCTTCTGTTCTGCAAGAAATTTTTCTCGTTGAGATGGTTTTTTAGTTGCTTTTGAAGGCATATCAAGTTGGAACATAGTATACTCTTCGGTTTGTTCAGTTTCTGTATTGTTCATTATTTTCATGGATTGGAGATTGAGCTGAAAAATCGATTTGAAAAATATTTTTTGGAATTTTTTAAATTTATATGATGGGATTTTTTAATTCTAGAAAATATCTTCATTTCTACCTTTTTAAACATATAAAGATTCCATAAGTCCGATAAGATATAACACCAAAATACTGGGGGAGACGCCCTAGGAGGGGAGAAATGGTGATCGAAATTTAAAATAATACACTCCGTCAATATTTCATTTCAAGAGGGAGCAATTTACCAAAAATGATCACAAAATGCCAATGTTTCGAGGGAAAATGGTAAAAAAACACATTTTTTCGGCCTTAGTCCGATTTCAAGACGGGGGCGCAATTGCTCCCCCCATCTAGCTATGCCCCCGAGCGTGATTACATTTTAAAATTTTTCAAAAAATGTTAAAATCTTTACAATGGCATCAATGGCGTAGCCACTGATGCAATTGTAAAGGAGGGTAACCACAAAAAATATGTAGGTGCGGGTTCGATCTCGCCCAGATCCAATTCTTTTTGCAGCCTTAAAACTGCTAAAAAAGTTTGCGTATGAGTACTTTATGCGAGGAACATGAATCTAACAGAAAATAGCAAAATTAACAAGCACAATTAAACCAGCTCAATCGAATTTACAAAGCACAAAAATTAGTACATGAAAATAATTTGTTAAGATCACCTGAATATCGGGGAACTCCTCTTTGTCTCCATCACTTTCTCCTTCGGTATCCTCCTCCTTTTCACCATTTTCCTCATCCGCCTCAATTTCTAACTCCTCTTCATTATCCGCCAAATCATTTCCTGTTTCAGGCACAGTTGACTCAGTTTCCAAATTTTCCGAAAATATCGTACTAGCCGCAGAATTCATCGATCTATGTCGTTGCACCGATTCCTCATCAATTTTGAACAAAAGCCCAAAGCCTAGTACAAGTTGGGTAAGCGGTAAATAATTCTTCGTGCCACGAATCATGAAAGAACCAGCAGGTAAATATTCTCCAGTTGGAGCAGTTCGTGAGACTTGGTCGTTCCGGACCCACCACGCCTTTGCGGCAATGTTACTTTCCCAAGCGGATGAGTAGCATACGGCCATAGAACCAGCTTCGTGTAGGGTTTTGGGTGGAATTTCCATATCCTTGTTTCGGTTTCGAATGACAACTGAGCAACCACCATGTATGTCAGCATGAACGTAGACTTAAAAAAATTTTTAAATAAAATACGCTTTAAAAAACATGGTACACCCCAACCTAGATGAACCACTCAACAATGGTTGATTTTTTCTGATAATTTTCGAAAAATTATCTCTATAAAATAGCACGTTATCAATTTATAACACATATTTTTAACAAAAATCGGAGAACTACACAATAGTGGGTCAACTAGTTAGGGTAGTACCAAAAAAATTAGTATATCTAAATTTTTTAGCATACCATCTCCAGGACGCAGATAGCGTTTCACTAAAAGCTCATTTTGCTGGAAATCACGTCCAGCTATCACCAAATATTTATCGGAGCTAATAAACCAGAAGAATTTTTCGAACCAAAATGTTTTTCGTGCACGAAGAAAATTTTTCTTTGCTCGGACCTAAAAATAGAAAACTGAGATTCAAGACAAAAATTATTTTTGAGAATAAAATTCAGAAAAAAATTTTAAGCTCAAACTGTGCGTCAGTCTAGGAACTTAATTTCCAAAATCAGTTAAAATTATTTTTTAATTATCAAAACATTTCTGGACCTGATCAATTTTCGTTTTTGTCTGCTGTTGCGCTGATTTCAGAGCCATAGTTGTGGCTAGGACAGTTCTATTCTGTTTCTCCACCGCTTTTTTCCTATCGTCAAAATATTTCCGACAATTTTGATCCGCTGTCAAATCTATGTCAATCTCAACTTTTATAGGCTTTTCTTCTTCGTTGAACGGATCTTCCAAGGACATAGTAAACGAATTAGAATGAAAATCCAGCTTCACTATCGCCTGTGCTGCATCTACTCCTTGGTTCCTCAAATCGGACATCCATTCAGGAATGTCTTCCCAGCTCATTTTTCTGGCTATTGCAAATCTGAAAAATGAATAAAATTAAGCAGAAAATAGTATCATAAATTTTGTTTGTTAAGCACGGTTTTTTTTTGCTCATCCTGTATATTTTATTTCCTTTTTGCCATTTAATCGCACCTAACTAAAGCCAATGCTTTTTCCACCAATTCACGATTCAATTCAATTCTCTCCGCCCTTTGCTGCTGCGTTATCTGCACCTCTTCCAAAGCTTTGATCCTAGTTTCATGGTCTTTTTTGACGTTGTTCAATTTTTTCACCGCTTCTTTTTCAGCTGCCATAGCTTGCTGCTCAGCTTTTTGGTCGTCTAATAAGGAATAGAAAGTATCAACAGCTTCACTGAATGACGGGAATTCTTTCACAAACATGTGCTTTTCCGGATTTTGAAATTGAGTAAAAGAGAAAGGATGGTACTCCTAAAAATAAAATCAATTATTGAGCGCAATTTAATCTCAAAAACTCGACTCATTTTTGACATTTTGAACAAAAATTCGAAAATTGTACCTGATAGGATTGAAGTTCATTGCCCTCAGAACTTTGCAGTGTCTTGTAAGTTATAAAACCTTTTGAAGGAGAAGTTCGAAATTCATTGTACAATGAGTTGGCAAAAGTTAGAGCTTCCTCGATCAATCCTGGATCAATATTGTCTTTAACCTAAAAAGACATGCTACTCTCTATTAAAGCACGTGTGTTTCAAGCAGATATTGATCTGATCCGAGTGAAAAATTATACCATTAGAAGACAGTCAGGTTGATCTTGGAGCAGTCCAAATCGCTCGGAAACGTGTTTTTATACCGCAAAAACCCTCTAGAACTCAAAATCGGCAGATTTTCATGTTCCTGTTAGAACTTTTATTTTGGCATCTGTCGTGCCCGGGTAATGGGGTCAAAAATGAAAGTCCTAACATGTTGTTATAACAGTAACATTAAATTCTGCCGATTTTGAGTTCTAGGGAGTTTTGCGGACGGAAAACACGATTCCGAGCGATTTGAAATGCTCCGAGCTCAACCTGTTTAGTCGATTTCTGTTATTGTTTCCGCAAAAATGTTTATACCTTTTTATGATTAAAAGCTTTTTAGATAATTCTTTTTGCATTTTGTAGCCTAGAATCATATCTAAAATTTGCGGGCATGATTTTTTCAAAACCTCAAAATAAGTTTTTTTAGAGCGATTTTAATAGGAGGTTAAACTTTTTAAACGCTTTTACACAATCTAAAGGATTGTATATATTTCCGATTTTTAATATTTTTTTTCTTCCTAATTTACGGTTTCAAACTGATTTTACAACATCACTAATAACAATAACAACTATGCACCTTGGCATCAATTGGAATTCCTTTAGCCACAAAAGCATGATCCAATAAGGCCGATCCAAACGGCACTTGTCTGATAAGAGCTTTTCTCAAAACATCCTCATTATTCGAACTTTCCAAAAACAATTTAATATTCTCAGTCGATGGAATAAAGCAATCTTTTCTAGCCTGTTCAATTGGATACCTAAAAATCATGAGTTAGAAAAATTCAAAAGATTCCAAATCGCTACCTTTCCCTAACTTTAAACCGAACATCATGGTCTTTATCAGTTCTCGGTCGCAAGATATTCAAGATAATATAATTGTGGTCCGTCAAAACCACATTTCCTCTATCATACAATTCGATAATTACATGGCAAGCTCGGTCATCGTCACCAAATTGAAGGTCAATCATTCGGTCCACGCCGAGCTGGAAAATAGTCATTTTAAAAAGATATGAAAAATACCTGTTGAACATTGGTCAATCTCTTTTCCTTGATATGCTTTCGAAATTTCATGCTAAAGCCAGATGGCATCTGGGATTTCGGCCAATCATGTGTAGTTCTATGGATTCTTATACCCGACTCAAACAAAATCACTTCTTTATGTTCTGGTCTATAAATAGCAAAATTTAAAGCAGTAATAAGATTTGATAAAGCCCTTTTTAAAAATGTCAAAAATCCCTTAAAAATATAAATTTTAATATAAAAAAATTACATTTTTTCAAAATTAAATTTTTAGCTCTTTAAAACATGTATATACCGAGGGAGGTAAAAGTTCTGAAAAAGTTGTCATAAAGGGCAAAAGTTCTGACAAAATTCAAAAAATTTTAAACATGATTTCTATGTGAAATCTTGTTGCTGTCATTCAAGTACAGTGAGTAAATTATAGTAGTAGAATTCGACTCTTTTTTTGCTTTAAATATGAGAATTTTTGCATCTTTTATCAAAACTTTTTCCCGTTATGACAGCGTTTGCATCCATAAAACGAGTAAAATTTATTTAAAAACGTTATCTTCACAAAAATTTACTATTTTTATGCAAACATCTTTTCCATAAATTACATACTTTTGCAACTTAATCAAATAAGTCTTCGAGTCTATGTCATAAACATTAGCCACTCGCATTCCAATTAAAGATTTCAATTCGTGCACAATGGCAAAAAGATCAATCGTAGAAAATTTGCTCTTCATTTTGTCACAAGTTTGGCTAAAGATAAAGGAGATTGATTTTTTTAATTCGAAAAAATAATTTAACAAATAAAAACATAATAAAAAGGTGCAAAGCGTTTCAAACAAGATTAAAGGGACTGGGAAAAAAGCTTAGGTATTAGTGCCTTTTTTTTAAATTAGCCAAAAATCGAGTTTTACTCGCATTTCTTCGAGCGATCACTCATTTGAAAGCTAACGTCATTAGCTTTCATATAAAAAAGAAATTCTCGAAAAAACTTTCATTTTCGCCGAGTTATAGGGCCTAAAATTGACATCTGGTGCCTGTTTCAATTCATGGAAAGTAGGAAGTACAGGAACTTATGCACTTAGGCCCCCCCCCAAATTGGGGGGGGGGCAAAGTGGATCTGCCTGCCTCACTCTTTCTATTCATTTTCAGAAAGGATAAGGGGTGCGCAGCCCACAACAGGAGTTACTCCCAAATTACTGGGGCTTTTGCGCATGCCCAACGCCCCGAAGCCAGGGGGTTCTACATGCTCAAGGCTTCGGAAACCGAACTTAGACGCTCCTTCACCGATCAGTGCACTTCGCCCCCTCCTCCAAATTTGGGGGGGGGCCGAAGTGCATAAATTTCCAAAGGAACTTATGCACTTCGGGCTCCCCCCCAAAATGTTTGATTTATGCGAATTTGGGGGGGGGGGCCGAAATGCATAAGTTCCGAAGTACAAAGTCCTGACATTGTCAAAAACCCTGAAAAGGTGTTTTC
>JAQGCP010001499.1:0-12245 GCA_034699885.1 Acrobeloides thornei | reverse complement strand
GATCAAAAATTACCAGCTGATTCGCTAGCTAAGCTAAACGTTGTCGGAATGGAAATCAACGGATAAACTGGATTCTCAGAATTGACGTATCTCCCGTGTGGGTGTTTTAAAAGATCATCAAGATCCATTTGAGGGTTACTCGCGAATAAAGCGACTATCTAAATTTTAAAAAATTGTCAAAAATCTTCAAGACTTTCTCAAGGCCTAGATCATAGGCGTAGCTATGATCTAGCCTCAAACGACCGAGGCGGCAATCGTAGAAAAATTGTTTTTTCGAAATTTTTATCAAAATCGAATTTTTTGCTCAAGATATAAATGTGATTTTCAATAAAAAAATTTCTCTCTTATCTGCATAAGATGGGGGGGGGCAAGATGATTTTGGGGGGTCTACCCAAAAATTACCCCCACCAAATTTTTGGCTATGACACTACCTATGGTTTAGATGGAGGGGGTCATCAAATTGGTCAAACACCTGATAAAATTTCAAAAATTCAGGGAATGCGTGCAATCGATTCCCCGCACAAGAACAATCGATTCCCCGCACAAGAACAATCGATTCCCCGCACCCCTATATGGGTCCTTTTTAGAACAAATTTTTCGGTCCAAAAATCATGTAAAAAGTTTTCGATCAACCCAATCCTTACTCGAGCAGTGTCCATAACCGAATCACCACCAACTGCAATGAAGCAATCATACTTCTTATTTCGAGCAAATTGAATAGCATATTTAAGGCCTAAAATTTCCATAGTCTTTTTTTTAATATAATTGTTACTTTTGTCCGTCGGTTCCGTCGTGGCTTTATCAAAAATATCATAAGAAATATGGGCTTTTGGAAGCAACGATTGAGTTACTTCTCTAAACAACAAGTTTTTTATTTAACACTCGTGTGCACCTTGATCATTTGGCAGTATCACTTTTCGTACGGACTTTTTGTACGGACTTTTCGTACAATTATTTTTCGTACGGACTTTTCGTACAGGTACTTTTCATACAAATACAAGGGGGAGGGGCAAAAGTCCTCGCGTAAAGGGTGGTATATCCTCGCATAAATTGCTCCTTAGGCGAGAACTTTTCGTCTCTTGGCGAGTAATTTTGCCCCCCCCCCTTTTGTATTTGTACGAAAAGTACCTGTGCGAAAAGTTCGTACAAAAAGTACCTGTGCGAAAAGTCCGTACGAAAAGTACTTGTACGAAAAGTTCGTACGAAAAGTACCTGTACGAAAAGTCCGTACGAAAAGTACCGTACGAAAAGTGATACTGCCGATCATTTCAGCGTTTTTGATATAAGAAATTCAATCAAGACATTTTTAGAACATAAAAAACTTTATTTTCGTTGTAATACATTTCTACTCTGATTCAGGATTTCAATTGAACATTTTATAAAAGATAGGGCTCTAGACTCCCCTAAAGTGAGTTTTTTTTCAAAAAATTTTTAAAGCGGGTGCAGATCGAGGCCCAATCTCGGTATGAAAATTTTTTTAAATGACTTTCCAGGGGTAATTTTATGCGAGGAATCGATTGAAACCATTTTCAGAGCGTGAAAACGCTTTCCTGATCCTGATTCAAGCAATTTTAGGGTATTTTGTTACTATTTTTCCCCTAGAAATTCATTTTAGGAAAAAAATTTTTCGACCGAGATCGGGTGTTGATCTGCACCCCTTCTCTTTAAAGCATCGAGTTCAACGTGAACAATGTATTGATTTAAGCTGAAATGATCAAGGTGCACACGAGTGTTAAACAAATTTTTTTTAACTTACTGCATCGCCCTTGTCTTTACCACATTTTCGTCAGTAATAATAACCGGATTTTTTATACGCAATTTGTCGACTTCATGACCGATATCAGAAGTAAAACCTCGGCCGAATCTAATAGGAGTTGGCGCAATTTCAAATCCATAATTCACCATTTCTAAATCTACAATGTTAGTCAAAATCATAAGTTATAATAAAGGTATGAGGAGTTGGAGACACAGGGCGTAGGCAAGATTTTGATAGGGGGTATTGTATCCCCCCCCCCCACTTCGTCTTTTTGCTAAAAATTTTAAATACAGTCGACTCTCCATATTGTGACACCCTCTTCAATTCGATTAGTGATCCCTGTATAGTTTTTTGTGCATTCCTGCGTGGTCGTATGGCGGGAAAATAAGGATTAGTACTAATTCTGATTTTTCCGTCATACGACCACGGGATGCATAAAAAAGCTATACAGGGATGGTTAATCGAATTGAAGGGGGGTATCACTATATGGACCCACTTCGTATTTGGGGTTGGTTTAAGAAATGGTTATGGGGGGGGGGGGTCTCCTGCGACCACGTCGTATTTAGGGCGCCAGTACCCTCCCCCCTTCTTGTACAGCTATGATCTGGGGATATTTCTATCCAATGTTGATGAATTCGGGATTTGATAAAAAATCTACCTTTACGATGATAGTCATTCAGGAACACTTCTTCTTTAATCGGTTCTGCATTTAGTGGACGCATTATTGATAAAACACCATCACTTTCGGTTACGTTAGGTGACAGAAAATTTTTCGGACTTTTTATACGGCCAAGAAAATGCTTGATAAAATTTGGGCTTAAACGATCAAAAGCTGGCATGGCTAAATTTGAATGATATACAGGTTATTGTTGCTCCCACATTTCAAAAATTCGTCAAAAATCGAGTTTAACAAGTAAAAAGTGACTAAAAATTTTCGAGTAAAATCGAAGAAGCACGCATCTGAATGTTTAATGTTAGATTTTGAAAGGAGGAATGAAATTCATATCAGGATCTCTGGACGTCAATTTTTGATAAAAATCAATTTTTTAACCCCCTAAATGAATTTTTCGGAAAAATGATGTTCTACAAAGTTGTTCAGAATTTTACGGGAAATAATTTTGTAGAACATCACTTTTTTCGAAAAATTTATTTAAGTGGTTAAAAAATTGATTTTTGCTAAAAATTGACGTTTGGAGATCTTGCTAAGGACTCTAGAAGCTTTCACAACGGAATTTCCAAAACGAAACTTTCACAACGGTCGATTTTTTCAACTTTCCCGTGATCAAAAACAAAAAATTCCTTCATATTCGAGTTCCCCATATCGAATACCCCTGGATACAAAAAATCAACTGGAAAAATTTTAAAATTCGATTTTTTTGATCCCTTGATCCCCATTACAGTATTTTTTCTGTAAGGGGAATCAAGGGGTTAAAAAAATCGAATTTTAAACATTTTTCCAGCTGATTTTTGTATCTAGGGGTTTTTTGATATAGGGAACTTGAATATGAAGGAATTTTTTGTTTTTAATCACGGGAAAGTGGAGAAAATCGATTGTTGTGGAAGTTCCTAGAGCCCTGCTAAGAATTTCACCCCACCTTTAAAATCAACCCTTGATTTCTAAAGCAAGAAAACTGAATGAAGTATAGAGAATAAATACAAAGTTCGATTGTGTTGTTTGACCATTTCTTCTAAAATATAAATATATTTATGAACTTTTAAGGCAAAAATTGGTTTTTGTTTTCATTTTTGTCTCTCGTATAAACATGTGTACTAAATAACTCTTGTGCATCGTGCATTCGACTCTTTCTAGTAGTTTGTTTATGACGGAATGAAAGACGAACCAATATTGTTTATGTCAATCAATACTTCCTTATTTGTGTGTCGACTTCCTTGTTTATGTTTATGCGAATCTTATTAACACTCGAAAGGCTGAGCACGAATTTTGGTAGAAATAATATTTTCAAGCATGGGGAACACAATGCTGTATAAATTTTTGAGAATTTTTTCCCTCTAGATAGGTAGCAGAGCTTCTGAACATGGACATCCTGAATTTGCCTTTTATCAACTCCAGCATCTTATAGGAAAGGTTTTATGGCTTGATCAAGGTACCATTGGAAAGCTAGTGAACTGCGCTACATAATCATATATTGATCTCATAGAAGTTTTCGTTTCAATAAATATTTTTACTTGAATTTTTGTCATATGTTGCCGCAACTAACTTCATAAAACGAAAAAGTTTTTGACCCTGTTATGATGAGTTTTGTCAAGAGATAAAAAATTTTCTTTTTCAAATACAGTCAAATCTTTCAATAGATACCTCCCCCCCCCCCCGAGGGTTGCGAAATTTGCATATTTATTTTTTGGGAAAAGCTTTTGCTGAATTTATTGACCAAAATTCATCAAAATTTTGCTGTTTTTTACCCAAACTGGCGATTTTTTGGCCAAAAATATTATTTTTGCCAATTGTTGACATTTTTGGCCAATTGTTGAAAAGCGTTGAAAAAAATCGCTTTCTATTCACGTTGTTGGTTTTTAGAAGAAAATCGGAAAATTTTTTTCGATTTTTCGAGAATAGGCTATAAATGTTACGCTCCCTTTAAAAAATCTCTCAATAGTGATCCCTCACTATTAGAGGTTTGACTGTACATATTTTTCTCTTATTTTGTACTTTGATCTTATTCCTTTATTTGCTCCATGTTTTTACCACTCTAGAAAACGTACACAAGAAGTCCAAATGCTTCCTTTTCACATAAACAAGCCTAGGCGGATGTTTTTGTTTATGTTCTTATCGCACCCTATTTTAGCCCTCAATAACACATTTGACTTTCATTCTGTTCAAATTCGTTATTTTTTGGGTGAACTAATTTTATAATGTTCGAATCAGAGGTAAAAAATTGAATTTTTCGTTGCAACTAAATTTTTTGTATTTTTAATTATAAAACTTTAGGAAACAATTCTTACGGCATACGGCAACGTCTTAGTGAATGTCTATGGAAATAAGAAAAAGCATCCAATTTTTACTTTTCACGATATTGGCTTGAATGGTATATATTTTTTAAATTATAAACTGGAGACCGAGCGCCTACGGCGTTCGGGCGCGCCTGTGGTGCGCTCCCGAGAGCCTCCGAGCATTCCCGAGCGCTTCAGGGTGTGATTTTTTCCTTTTTTTGAAATTCGTATATTTTCAATTTTGAGGGGGTAATCCCTTAATTTTTCAATTTTTAAAAAAATTTTGTTCAAAAATATTATCATCATCATGCTCCCATAGTTTAAAACCCCCAAGTAGAAAAAATTAGCCGCTTTGGAGCCGTTTTTGAAATTCACATATTTTTAATTTTGAAGGGGTAACCCCCTAATTTTTTTAATTTTTAGAAAAATTTTTTCAAAAATATTATCACTATCTTGTTTCCCATAGTCGAAAACCGTGCAAAATATTAGTCGATTGGAGCCATTCTCCCTAAGGGGGTGCGCGCAATTGTCACCCCCTTTAAGAAAATTTTTGAAACAAAATTTTTTAAGCACAAGACAATTTCAACAACTTTTTTGTAAACGATACTGGTGATCTTTTTGGCACGGGATTTTGTGTTTACAATATAAATGCACCGGGTCAAGAACTTACGGCTAATGAATTTCCCAATGGGTAAGAAAATTTCACTTACAAGGGACCTTTACAATGTGCAAAATGCATAGTGGCTCACTCCGATGGCTTTTCCATCTGGCTGTAGAGGCGTTTAAATTTGGAAAATTTTTATCGCCTTCTATATCAACTAGATTTGTAATCACTAAATCAGGAGTCTCTGTAGTGTAATGCGAACCGTCTCGTTTGTGAACCGAATCTCGGGTTCGATGCCGGTCAGCGCACAAATTTTTTGACTTTTTATAATTTTTATTCAATTTGTTTTAAATATTTTTTGTAATTGGAACATTTTTAAATGTTTTTTAAGTTTTTAAAAAATCTTTGATTTTTGAGTTCAACATAGTCGAAACCCTAGGGTAAACCCATTTTCGAGAAAAAAATTTTCCATCACAAAAAGTGTGCCCTCGGCCTTAGACCAAAGGTTGATTCTTACAGAAATTGTGTTTAAAAAAATATTTGATTTAGCTATCGTTATCCGACATACGACGAACTGGTTTTAATGATCGAAGAGATCGTCAAATATTACGAGTAAATTTTCATTCGTCTCTAACTGAATATTTAAAATTTTAGCGTAAAAAGTTTTGTTGGGCTTGGAGTAGGAGCTGGAGCCCACTTGATGCTTCGATATGCGGTATCGATCTCCGACTTTTTTTCTATTTTTTTAAATTTCTAGGTTAAAAATCCAGACAAAGTGAATGGGTTAATTTTGATCAATTGTGTTGAAACCAAGATTGGATGGCTCGAATGGGCTCAAGAAAAAGTAAGATCTTCTACAGAGTGAGCTTTAAAAACCGGAATTTTGCCGCTTGTTGAAGAAAAAATTTGCGAAAATTTTTTTTTAAAAAGATCACCTATTAGGGGTAATTTTATGCGAGAAATCGATTGCGCGCATTGAAAAATTCTGAAAATGCTAACTTAGCCATAAAATCGTAATTTTTTCGCAATTACACGTTTAGCATTTCACGCAGACCCCCTTGCGGAGGTTGCGTATCAGCGGAAAAATCGAAAAAATGACGATTTCATGGCTAAGTTAGCATTTTCAGAATTTTTCAATACGCGCAATCGATCTCGCATAAAATTATCCCTGATAGATCACTTTTTGAACAAAATTTCGCAAATTTTTTCGTCAAAAAACGTCAAAATTCCGGTTCTTTAAAGCCCATCTGTAATAACTTGCTGAAGTGCTTTCAAAATTTTTAGCTGAACGTTGAGCTATTAAAAGACTTTGGAATGACCAAATTCACTGAAAATTATTTACTCTGGCATCATCTTGGCCAATGTTTATGGGAATGTCCCAAAATTGAGCTTCAAGCTTTTCGACGATATTTCGAAACTCGCCCTAATACAGGGAATGTCGCGGCTTTTATCAATTCATACCTGGAGTAAGTTTTAGCTAGACGAATCGGAGCAAGTTTCCCCTGGTTCCCGCCACTTAACGTTGACTAAACTCGACAAAAAATTTTTTATTTCCTTTACCCATTTAGGGGTAATTTTATGCGAAAAATCGATTGCGCGCACTCCCGCAACCTGAAAACCGCAAAAAATGATGAAAATTTGCCAAAAATGACCACACAGGGATGCATGGGGATGCACTTCGATTTCCTCGAGAAATGAACAAATATCCTCCATGCATCCCCGCGTGGTCGTTTTTTTGGCGAATTTTCACCATTTTTCTGCTGTTTTCAGGTTGCGTGAGTGCGCGTAATCGATTTTGCGCATAAAATTACCCCTAAATGGGTAATCTCCCGAAGAAAATAAAAAATTTTTTGCCGAGTTTAATCAACGTTAAATGGCGGGAACGAGAGGAACTTGCTTTTAATATTTTTTTGTAATATTTTTCTTGTTGTAATATCGAGTATTTTTTGTAACATTTTTTATTTAAAATTTTTGGCTTGTTTCATCAATTTTGGTTCAAACAAAATCATCTAGAGCTCATTTTGAGTCAGACAAAATCATCTAGAGCCAATTTTGAGTCTGAAAATGAAAATTTTTGAAATTTTTTCAGATTTTAGCGGTTTCGATTGTAATATGGTTTTTCCATACGCGGAACATGAATAAAAGTGTTTTGAGTCGATTCGGACTGAATTCGACCGAGCTTTTGCAGAAATACACCCTCAGGGATGCTGGGGTACGAAAAAGCAGGGGTACGCCCAATTTCAAAGTGGTGTAGAAAATTTAAAATCTTATTCTCCAAAATTTAATCGATTGCGCCCCAAGTATTCCTCTAACGGTTGCTTTTTAAATTAAATGAAAAGACTTTAAGAGTCCCAAGAAAAACTTGAAAAACTGTTCGGGGGGATCAAAAATCCTGTGCACCGATTGAAAAATTGGCTCTAACTTTTTCAGAGGTTTGAACCGAAAAATTTTTTTCACAAGGTATATTAACAGCGCGCGGAGCGGGTCCCAGTGCCGGTTTAGTAGCAGTTCTTCAAGTGTTGCTGTAACATGCAGTTGTAAGATGCAACGACGAGTAGCGAAAATACACCCTCAGGAATGCTGGAAAATGCTAAAGGAAATACTACAGATGCGAATATAGGATCCGGGTAGTCCATATGAAAAGTTGCTGTAGATGGCGCGCGTAACGCGCCCAATGTTTAACATGCAGCGCCGCTTGCGGTGCTGGTCAGATATTAAAAATAAAAGATGTTTTTAGTCGATCAACAATTGATATCCAAAATCAAGAAAAACCTTTTACTGTACCAATACTTCAAATCGTTGGAGATCGTTCGGCTTTCGTACAAGACGCTAGATACTTGCATTCACTTTTGGACCCAAAAACTTCTGAACTATTGGAACTTTTCGAATGTGGAAGCAATGTTTTGGAAGAAAAAGCAGGCAAAGTGGCAGAAGCAATTTTATTCTTCTTACAGGGAATGGGTTTTGGTAAATCATTATTCTTTGGTCATAAAATTATTCTATGTTTAGTATCTTGGCTAAAAGTTCATGACGCTGTCAAAGAACTTGTTAAGAAAGACGAAGCATCAACTGAGAAGAAAGAAGAATCGAAAACAACTGACACAACAAATCAACCAGCAGTTGGAGATGATGATTTTATTGAGAATATACTTACTATTTAAAATTTCCATTAAAGGGGGGAGGTGCAGATCTGGGGTCAGGGTGCGTTCAAGTATATTGAAAAAGTTGTTGAAAAGTCATTGAAAAGTTGTCAAAAAATGTTTTAACTTTTCGACAACTTTTTCAACATGCTTGAACTCACCCTCAATCTCAGACGAGAAATTTTTTTTCGAAAAGTGACTTTTAGGGGTAATTTTATGCGGGGAACATGAATCTGACGCCAGATTGTAATTTTGACCTATCCTTCACGACCACACAGGGATGCCGGATCGTAAAATCATTAAAATAAGGTTAAATTGACCAATTGAGGACACTAGGGGTAGGTTTTCGGGTACGAGGAACACGAATATGGCATTTTTAGAGTGTCACAACTGTGTTTCCCACATAAAATTACCTTTAAAAAGTTACTTTTTGAAAGAAAAACTTTTTTCAATCGAGATTGACCCCAGATCTGCACCCCTTTAATAAATAATTTTTTTGACCTACTATGTGAATTGTAACAATTATTTTTCTTGAATATTTGTAAAATATTAAAATTATCAATAAAATTTTCGATCTAAATATAATTTTACATGATACAGAATGTTTAGAAAAAAGTGCACTCTTGCGAACTTTTTATTGGCACAAGGACCGGAATTGCCAGAAAATTTTGCTGTAAAAAAATTCCGGATTTTGCTTGCAGACAAATTTTTCTGCACGAATTTTTCAGAACACAGATTTTTCGCAAAAAATTCAAAAAAGTTTGATTATTACAACGAAAACATATACACAAATTCATATTTTCGAATCCATTTATCTCTATGAGGAAAACGATTCAGATGATGCAGTAAAACAAAAAATACTCAATTTTTCATAATCTTTCCGAATATATCATTTTTTCATATGATTGTAACTTACTGGACTGGTCCTTTAAATGAACAGGAAGTAAAGTCGTACTTGTTGGAAGATATCCCAAATGACCTAAAAATTGTCGAAAATTTTCCATTTTTAATGTTGTTCTTTATGTAAAATTTGCTCTCTTATAAAATTCCTCTTAGTTTTAAAAAAGAAAACACTCCATTTTTATCTACAATTTGATTTTGATACAGAGTATGTTGTTGTTTAAATTTATCTTTGTTTTTACTTATTTTACTTTTCCGCTTATTTTTAACAACATATTTTTAATGTGATACTTTTATTTTTGAATAAATCATACCACTGGAATTTTTTCATACCATTAGAATCCTATCTTTTACAATCTCGATTATGGATATTTTAGATGAATTTGGGTAATATTTAAAAATTTATAAAATTACTGTTAGAAAATTGTTGGCATTCGTATCAAATTTGGTATAGTCCAGATAATTTTTAGAAGTCTCAAAGATGTACTTTATTCAGAAGGTCCAAAACTTGATAGCGAGCATTATGAAAAGTTCCGAGAAAAAGCTCTTGAAATTTGCTCGAGTTGTATTGGTGGATCTTGGAAAAATGTTTCGTTAGATGATTTTGAAATTAACAGAATTACGTAAGATTCAAGAGGCAATATCTCGAAATATCGCAGATAACTCCTGAGGGGGTGGAACTGGTGTTTTGACGATGTTATTTTTTGAGATTGACATTCACATGACAACATGAAATTCACGTCAATGTCAATCCACGGCGCACCAAAGTGTGCAAAAAGTTGAGACACCTTAAAATTCAAAGAAAAACGCTTCCTAGAGCTCTCTCAATTTCGCTTTTGTCGAAATCAAAAGCGAAATCGAAGTTGAGGGTCGAAATTTGATTTCGCCGCAAATAAGTATAAAGAGAGCCCGGGACCCAATCAGTAGAGCAACTCTATAATTTTTTGAGACTCTTTATTTAAAACTTTTTAGTGGAGGTCTAAGCAACATTTTATTTTTGTGTAAAGTAGTAAAAAATTTTGACGCAGAATCGGATGGACCGGAAGCCGTTGTTTTACGAATTTACTCCAATCCCAAAACCCACAATAGAATTATCGTAGAAATCGTTGTATCAATTCTTCTGTCAGAAAAGAATCTTGGCCCAAAATTATATGGTATATTTAATGATGGAAGAATAGAAGAATATGTTAAAGTAATCTTTAAAGGGGTCCAAAGTATGGTCGAGTAGAAAAATTTAAAAAACTTTTTAAGAATGACCTTTCTATGGGTAATTTTGGTTGAAAAATCCAAAAAACACACTCAAAAAATCCAAAAAAATTTTCTTGATCGCATTTTGGGCATTTTTTGACCTCAAAACCCATATTTTTTGACTGCGTAGCTTATAACTCTTATAACTCGAAATAAAGGCGGAATTTTCCATCTGCTATTATAAAACAATTTTTAGCTGACATTTGCATCTTTCTAATGCGCCTAAATATGCGTTTTTGGCGTTATGTTTTAAAATAATTATTAATCTTTTTTACAAAATTTTAGCTTATTCTCAACCATTTTAGCTTTTTAGAATTTTAGTTTTAGCTTTTTTTGAATGTTGAATAATTTTTTTAGTTATGTCAGACATGCTGAACAAGAGGAGTACTGTATCCCCTCCCCCCACTTTGTCTTTTTGCCGAAAATTTTTAATACCCACTTCGTATTTGGGATTGGTTGGGTCCCCTTCAACCACGTCGTATTTAGGGTGCCAGTCGTATTTAGGATCCCCTCCTTATACAGCTATGATGTCAGATACAGAATCAGAAGAAGAGCATGAAATAGAGGAAGAAGAACATGAATTAGAAGATGACAAAAAGCCAAAATATACGTTGGTAGAATTAGCACAGATTGAAAAATTGTTGAGCGGTGTATGCTCTGTGGAAAGCTGTCTAGTGGTACTGGTGGAAGATTAAAATGGTCATAAATCGCGATAAAAAACGTATCTCGTATCTCTGCTTTAGCGCATTAGAAAGATCCAAATGTCAGCTAAAGACTGTTTTATAATAACAGATGGATTATTTCAAGTTATAAGCTACACAGTAAAAAAACATGGGTTTTGAGGTCAAAAAATGTCTAACACACGGTCAAGAAATTTTTTTGGATTTTTTGAGTGTGCTTTTTGGATTTTTTAGCCAAAATTACCTCCAGGAAGGTCATTCTTAAAAAAAGTTTTCTACTCGACCATACCTTGGACCCCCTCCCTTTAACAAAATGAAAAGTTAATTTTTAGTCAAGATCCTTATTTTGTCATGAATTAAGTATACCCAGTATTTCTAAAACAATCGCTATTCAACTCGCTCGTTTACATCAACTTAATGTCCCAATTTTTAAAGAGACGAATTTTTTATGTGAAACTATGACAAAGTAAAAAAATTATACACAAAAAAAGAATTTGTCGCAGTTGCGCAAAGTGGATTTTAGTAAAAATTTAAAAAAAATTTTAAGCCGGAAAAATCCGAAATATTTTTCTGGTAGAATGCCCACGGCGGGGCAAAATCGAAAAAAGTTGACGAATTAAAATTTTGATTATATTCGCCTGACTTGCAATAAGTTCCAATTATTGAAACGAAAATTTAAAAATTCTTTGAATTTTTGCCAAAACTGTTGAATTTTTGCTAAAACTTTAAAGACAAATTCCGGTCGTCAGGAATTTTCGTTTTCGCTAATTTTTTTTGTAAAAATTTTTTCAAGACTTGATTAACAACTTAATGCATCGCTTTTTTCACGAAACCTTCATTTTCAGCATTATTTTCGACTTGGAAATATAGCTATGTATAGCTGAAAATATGGCTATATTTTCAAGTCGAAAATAATGCTGAAAATGAAGGTTTCGTGAAAAAAGCGATGCATTAAGTTGTTAATCAAG
>JAQGCP010001498.1:0-12245 GCA_034699885.1 Acrobeloides thornei | reverse complement strand
TTTTTGTGTTATTTTAATAATTTCATGTCTCTTATTGTACATTACACTATTTTGTTTCCATGCTTATAGTGTGACTAATAAATCTTTATTATTGAACTCCTGTCCATATCTACCAATTTTCACTTAGCGAAGGCAGACTTTCAGAAAAGGTGAAATAAAAAGCGTCACAAATTGTTTTCGACACGCCATTTTTGGCATAATTAATGTTTTTTATATAAGTTTTAATGTGAGTCTTTGCGTGGTTGTCATAGCACCATCTACTTCACGCTCATTTTCCTTTTCGAGCCTTTTAATCTTTTATCATCACGCGAATATTTCCGTGTATAAATATGGCTTATTTAACGAATAGTCTATATTTTCGATTTTTTCTACCAAAAAGTTGCATTTTTTATAAATTTGACAAGATTTATACTTTACCTCAGGGTCGAAAATGAGCCGGTCCTAGAAAGCCCAGGGGGCTTTCGGGCCTTGGCCCTTTTTTCGACCCTTGCTTTACCCCTCCTAATTTATTGTTGGGAGGGAGAGTAGAGAAATTTACTTATAAACTTTTTTCCTATTTTAAAATTATATATTCTCTATTTTTCAGGTTAGAAATGGTCGCAAAAAAGCATGGCTGTCCAATTCTGCTATTCTTCAAACTACTACTTCATTTTGCTATTTCTACAGCCAGCTCGATTCATCAATTTGCGACAATCTCAATTCAGCCTCCAATTATCCACGATTTAGTAGAAGATCAGACTAGAAATTTTTTGGTCGAAGTTGGTTTTGATGAAACGAAATTTTCATCGCGGAATTTGTCAAACTCGTTGCTAAGATTGGAACTGAGGAGTCTACACCCAGAAGTTGCCAATGTTGATCAAAGATTTTACACGATGAATATGTCGAAAGGGAATTTGAGAGATGGCCAAATCATATATCAGGTATGAAAAAAATCATATCCTACCTCAAAATAAAACATCTCATATTTTGGCGCTCCGCGCAAAATTTTTTGTTTGAATTTGATTGTTTTTAGCTAAATACCTCTGTAACTGGGAGACTACTTGGAAAGACAGCTATACAAGTCCGCCTAACTTCAACAAATGAGAATTTTGATTTACAACACGAATTTATGGAGATGCCACAACACTTCGAACATGACCGCCAAACAGCTCTCGATTTATGGGTCATACGAAATCCGAATTGGCAGAAATACGACAAGATTTTTGTGGGAGTATTGGTTTTGGTGATTTCTATAGCCAATATTTTGATGGGTTGTGAGGTAAAATTTTTTTTTAACTTTTCCTGGTTTTTAGGCAGATAATGAGTCCAAAAAAACTTGTACTTTTGCGTTTTTTTGGCGAAAATTTTTCAAAAATCGCATGAAAATATCTCTTATAGGTGATTTTTGAAAAAAATGTTTCACCAAAAAATGCAAAAGTACCGTTTTTTGTTTAAGTTTTATACGCGGTGCGCAATTTCTGATCAATTCAATATTTTTAGATCGATTTAAACATGGTTATTGAGACGATTAAAAAGCCGATAGCACCAGCGATTGGATTTTTCACCCAATTTTTCATTATGCCACTGGTAAATTAACTTGGCAAAATTTGCATATTTTACACAATCTTTTTTTAGTTAGCCTACGCAATTGCGCATCTAGGTTTGGCTAGTAAAGGATTGTACTCCTTTGCATTAGGTATGCGCATTTTTGTTTAAAAATCAATCAACTTTTTAGGCCTGTTTGTGACTGGCTGTGCACCGGGTGGTGGAGCTTCGAATTTTTGGACGATTTTATTAAACGGGAATGCCAATTTGTCTGTTACGATGACGTTTTTGAGCACACTTTTGTCAATAGGTATGTGTGATTGTTAGGCTTTCGTGGGGGGGGGGGGGGAATTTTTACATTAAAATTTTGAGAAGCCCAATTTTTGGAGGTATAAATTGAATAATTTTCAAAAATTGAAAAATTATTCAAAATTTCAAAAAATTGAAAAATCAATTTTTTGGACCAAAAATTGACTATCCAAGAAAAAATAGATGCTTAAAAATTTTCAAGTTAGCTTTTCTATATCCAATGTTTTCAGTAATGATCCCACTTTGGATGAATCTACTCGGATATCAGTTCCTCCGCGGCTACAATCAACAGACCACTGTTCGAGTACCCTATCACAAGATTTGTTCGTCGCTAGTGATGTTGATAATTCCGTTATTGATCGGTGTCTGGATAGCCAAGTGGAAACCGAGTTGGGGTGCCAAAGCTAGAAAGGTGTTTTATTTTTTGGCTGACAAAAAATAATAATAAAATTTTAAGATTTTACGACCTTTCATCATCTTTGTAGTAGTGTTTCTGATCGTGTTTGGTACCATTACGAATACCTATATGTTCAGATTGATGACCTGGCCGGCGTTAACAGCGTATGTGTTATAGATAAAGGAGCAGCGGTGTAGCCAGAATTTTTATGCTCATTATGTATTTACTTATAAATGTACCCAGTAGCGTAGCTAAGGAGGATTGGGCAGTCGTCTCCTGAAAAAAATTGAAATCAAGGATTTTCCCGCGAAAAAACGACCACACAGGGATGCATAAATTTCATAAAAACTACATTTTGTCGCAGGAAATTTTGGTTTTGTATGTAATTTATCGAATAACATGGTGTTAGGTACCAAGAACTGCTCGAAATGTGGTGAAGGAAATAATTTTTTACGTCGCGAGAGGGTCCCCTATCACAATCCATAAAATCAAAATTCATAATTCAAAATCTATATAAGTCAAAATCCATAAATCATAATCCATAAACGTCAAAATCCATAAAACTTAAAATCCATAAAATTCTGTATTCGGATTCAGAATCTGAATCCGAATTCTGATTTTCCATCTGGATTCTGAATTTGGACTCTCGATTCGGATTTAAAATCCGGATTCTGAACTAGTATTCTGGATTCAAATTCTGAATCCGGACTCCAATTCTAGATTCGGATTCAGAATCTGAATTCCGGATTCTGGATTCAGATTCTGAATCCGGATTGCACATCAGAATCCGAAATTCGGATCCAGAATTCAGATTATGATTTATGGATTTTGATGTTTATGGATTTTGACTTTTATGGATTTTGATTTTTATGGATTTTGAGTTATGGATTTTGATTTTATGGATTGTGATAGGGAACCCGCGAGAGTGCGTTTTTTGGATTTTTTTCATCTAATTTTAGCCTTAGGGGAGCCATTTTTAACAAAATTTCGAACAAAAAATTTTTTGGATTTTGAGCCACGTTAAGTGACACTACCATTGTGTATACTTGCTCCATTTGTATTACACTCGATTGTTCAAAATTCTGGCTAAACTGCAAAATTTTTATGAAGTTCATCTTTTAAAAATCCATCATCACTTTTTAGTGGTCTACTCTTGCCCTTGTGTGGTTTCATGTTCGGATGTTTTATTTCCATTTTACTTCGTCAGCCACCGCAAAATGTCACAGCTATAGCCATTGAAACTGGTGTTCAAAATACGGGAATTGCTATTATGTTACTCAAGGTATATAGCTGAAAAATTGTCTTAAGATATAAAAAAATGGAAGAAAAAAAGATGGTTGTACATAATTTTTGCCGATGATGAACTTGACACGACGGTCTTCTGAAAGAATAGAATGAATTGTAGAAAAATTTGTTGTCACTGAGGCAAAATGGTTACCTTATTTTGGAATGAGATTTTTGGCGGTTGTATGAAGAAATACATCATACATGGGCAAGGGGTTGAGGGCAGTCGGTCCCAACCAACTCACTTGGCCTAAAATTAGAGAGGGAGACCTCTAAAAGTTGAGAAATTTCTCTTTTTTTACTAATTCCCTCCACATGTTTTTGCTAAAAAAAATTAAAAAACAAAGATTTTTCATCAAAATGACCAAAATTTGAGAGGTTACTCAAAATTTTTGGGTGTTTTTTGGTCATTTTTAGGTGTTTTTTTGGCTTTTTTGCTGTAAAAGGCCAAAAAATATCTAAAATTTTTTTAAATAACTTGCCTCAATCGACCCTCCCCCCTTAAAAAAAAGGGGAACTATATTATACAAACTGAAAATTTTCTTGAAAAAATCCCAATTTTCAGTTCTCATTCCAAGAGCCAGATGCCGATATCAGCGCATTGTTGCCGGTGATTGTGGCTTGTAGTACACCACTGCCTCTGTTGTTCGGCTATGTCATACACAAGATCATTAAGTGTGCGCGGAATTCAACTCAAACAGCACGTGTAGATGTGGAATACGTGGCGGAAAAGGAAGGAATAGATACTCCCAAGAAAGTGAGAATTTTTTTTGTTAATCCGAAAATTTATTCAACGTTTAATGGACACATACAATGGGCTTTTAAAGATCGTGTGTACCTTTTTTCAAATTTTATGGCTCAAAAGTTTGGAGCACAATTCCTGGGTTCAAAAATCGAAGCTCCTTAATTTTGGCTCTCTTTGAACCCTAAAATATCTTAATTTTTGCAGATTTCAATATCATTGGATTCAACTCGACTTGACCATACCCAAAGCCGACCGCTAATTAAGAATTCTCGCCTCCCTTCGTTTTTCTCCGGGTCCGGTCTCCCAGATCCGAACGAAGCAACGGAAGAAGAAATGGAATATGTTAGCCGAGTTCTGGAACAAGTCTTAACCCCTGGTGTAATACCGGATTGATCAACAATTGTGATCTTTGTTAGGCATAGGAACTTTATGTTATGTAATTTAGAATCTCTTTATTGTGCACAGGCGGAGGAGCTATGATTTCAGTCGTAGAAATTTTCGGTGTCAAAAACTTTATTTTGAATTACGGGTTATCTTGATTATGACTCCCGAAACTTCAAGGCTCCTACACTTCTTGTTTGATGTATTTTATGAAAATTTTATTTTTAATGATAATATTTTATATGATTTCCTGTTATATTTTATGAGCACTTTTGTATAGGTTTGTGTTTATAGAAATGTAATTTGTATATTTCTATAAAAATTGAATGTACTGTTGGGTTGTTCAATAAGTGATGGCCGTTCAAAAAATGCCTCTAATTTCGTAATTTTTCTGCCGTTTTCGATGAAATTTTTTTCAGCATTAGAGGACTGATCATGGGAAATCCGAATATGAGGTTCTTTTTGCCTGAAAATCAATATTTCATATCGAAAATGAATGCTTTTTTTTGTTGAAAAACAACACTATTTTTTTAATACTGAAAAAAAATTCATCGAACACGGCAGAAAAATGACGAAATTAGAGGCATTTTTTGAGCGGCCATCACTTATTGGACAACCCAATATAATATTTTACTTTTTGTGATTTTTTCTTACGTCGATTTCATCCGGTGATTTTTTCCCCTTCAATTATATCATTTCATTAGCATTTTTAATCATAGTTACATGTGTTACACTTGGTTTAAAAAATCAGTAATTCTAAATTCTCATTTTTAAATACAAAATTTCACATTGGTGCAAAATTTATTTTTATCAAGGTTTTTTTAAAATCAAGTGCGATCTCTATCGAATTTTAAAATATTTCGAGTGGGGGAGAAAGTTAGGGGGGATTTTGACAAAAGTTTGGAATATGAATTGTTTGTCGGCAAAAGTTAGGGAGATTTCAAAAATTTTATTTACATGTAAGTACACGCTATTGGGGAATTGGGGAGGATGTTTACCAATACCCTAAGCAGAAAAATTTTAGGGGTAATTTTGGACTTTCCCATATTTTTTCAACGAATTTTAGGGGGTAATTACCCCCCTTATCCCTCCTGCCTACGGCACACTGGTGCTTACATGCAAATTTTTGAAGTTTCAAAATTTTGCCGCTAAAAATTCATGTTCCCCTAACTGTTTTCAAAAGTCATTAACTTTCTCCCGCCTCTCTGATAAATTTTAATAAAATTATATATTAGAACAATCAATTACCTAGGGCCTTAGCTGTACCATCCAACGTAAAATAAAGCTACAATATGACAAAAATTATGAATAACTTTATAACTGAAGTAAATCGTTGGAGAACTATTTAAATTTATACAACAAAATTTAAAAGAATGAAGTTATTGGTCAGGGAGATATTGACACTGCGCGTAGCCTCGTTGATATTAATCGTATAACTCCAGGATCCTTGGTTGCAGTCGCCGAAACAGATGAAACATTGATCGAAGCCTGAACCGACCGAAAGTGAAGAAGCGCAGAAAAGACGAGAAGCCGCGCTAACTGTCTCGAACAGATGGTCGAGACGCTAAACGTCTCGAACTATTGGCTCTAAGACATTTATCGGACACTTCTCAACGAAAAAGGAAAACGCGAAGAAAATGGCAAATATGGCGGGTCTAGCGAATTTCAAGGCATCCAATGGTTGGTTTATGTCTTATGAAGAACTGCTTGACATGCCTTTACTGTCTCAAGAAGAATCCAGAGTGGTGCTCAAAACTCAAGAAAGTTGGAAGCGCCTGGAAGGCGAATGATCCGTTCTACAATGAATATGAAGCCTAAATTTAGCTGTGATATCTAGAGATCGGAATGGCATATCGATCGATAATATCGAAAAAACTATCTATCGATATATCAGTAAAACCTCGATAATATCGGAAAAATATCGTATTGTCCGATCTCTAGTGATATCTTGTTGTATTTGTTTTTTGTTCTTGTTTTGATATTAATAAACATTTTTTGTTGAATTTTAGTTACTTAAAATCGTTATTCTTGTCGAAAAATGTTATTTAGGGCCGCCACTAATACGTTCGGACGGCTCCCGAACGGACTTTAGTTCACTAATTGCGTTCAGACGCGTTCGAAAACATCTAATAGGCGTTCGGGCGCGTTCAGAAACGTTCGGGCGCTCGTCCGAACGCGTCGGAACGTTTCTGAACGCGTCCGAACGCCTATTAGTGATGTGTCCGAACGCAATTAGTGAAGTCAAAAATTTCCGAACGAATTAGTGGCCCTTAGGGAATCTTGTTATTGTGAATTGCCGACGGGTTTGTATCGGGGGGAGGGCAAAAGTTCGGAGAAAAACATCCAAAAGTTCGGGGACATACCGACAAAAAATTTCAGGGACACCCGACAAAAGTTCAAAGACAAGCGACAGAAATTCGGGGATACTACCCCTGTCGGATTTTGCGTTTTTCGGTGTTTTCAATGCAAAAAACGCAAAATCCAACAGGGGTAGTGTCCCCGAATTTTGGCCTCCCCTGATATAAATTATCGAAAAAACTCCTAACTAAGTTCCCTCCCGAGCGACTTAGTTAGGTGCTTGACTTTAATATGAATGTTATACTCATTTTTAGAAAAGGGGGGACAACATATCTCCAAAAAGGGGGCAATTTTTTAAAATTCACTAAAGGGCAGAGGTTCAAAAAGAGGATATTTGCTCCCTTTTAGGGGGCGTTATAACATCCCTACCCAATAATTTCTCAAAATATGAAAAAAATTTTTGATGACCAAAATGTAATACAGTCACCCCTCGATATAGTGGCCCCCGAAGGGAGGGGCCACTATATCGAGAGTTGACTGTAGTACCAAATTTTTTGATTTTGTTCATTTTTATGAAGAGAAATTTCAACATTTAGCATCAAAACTTTGTATTTCGGAAATGACAGAAGTAGAAAATAACATCAACTTGATGGCCCAAGTGTCCGAGACGAATGAATTCAATCAAATTTTAATTGATCTGTCTCAAAGCATCAATGAATATAAAAATCGCGATAAAATCATGGAAAATCTCAATAAAATGCCATTGTTCAAATGTCTCGAGGTGAAGAAAGTTGCAACCAGAAAGGCTAGTTTTTTTCCTCCAATTTTGTTCAACTTCATTCTATTTTAGGCTATATTGTATCCAGAACGGCCCAATCTATTGGAACATGGTTGGATGAAACGCAAGCCTAAGCCAACAATTGCAACTTTAACTGAAGAAAACCGAAAACTAAGTGCGCAGAAGGAAGAAGCCGAAACTGCGCTCGTCATCCTATTGAAGAAGCATCGCCGTCATATTGTGAACTTTTCTCAAGGGAATGATAAACTGGAAAGTCTTATTCAAAACGTAATTATTGTACTACTCGACAGTAGCGTATCCAGAGAAGGGCCAAGGGGGATCTGCCCTCAAAAATGAAATTTCAAAAAAATTTCGGCGCTGTTATTGGCCAAAATTTTAAGAATTCAGCAAAAAACTTTTCGAAAAACGACCTAAGGGGGGGGACCAAGATGATTTTTTTCGATTTTTCGAGAAAATTTGTAAAAAATCACCCTTATGTTTTTGGGCCCCTTTATCTGGATACACTATTGCTGCACGAAATGGTATCATTTACATGATTTAGACGAATAATGAGGAAGTAAAGCAGCAGCTAGTCGATTATTTGCAGCTTGTTCAAAAATCGTTTTTAGAAATTGAATCGAAGTTTTACGAAAATGAAGAGGTGGGTCTCTATTTTCAACTCTAAAATTTTACTCTTTATAGACGATTGATCGACTCCGAGCCGAAAATCTGATGTTGCGTGAGAAACTTCAAATGTTACGTAATAATGGAGACTTGCAAGACGTCACGCCTTTAACTCCAGTTCAAGAATCGTCCGATGAGCAGCAACCAGATGATGAAGGAATTTCTGTGACTCCTGCTGAATCGGCTTCCACTGAAGATGAGCCTGGGTTGGATGACTCGTTCGTGGAGCTTTTCGATGACCTTGATTTAGATGGTGATTTGGAGGAAAATAAGGGTGAAGATTTCGAATATGAATCCACTGCTGCGAAGGGTGAAGATTTCGAATATGAATCCAACAACAATGTTTCTTTGGAAGAGAAGAAAAACAGTGTTATTTATTGATATTGTATTTTCTGTTTGATATTGTATTTAAAAAAAAGTTTAAAACAGGTCCCACAATAGAATCGAGCTTTGAGACGAAGGGCATGTCACAAAATTTTTTTAAGGCAGGACGAAAATTTAGGTCGATATTCTGATAGAACTCAATGAGTTATGCAACTTTTATTTTGGGATTTCGGTTCGACGACTTTTACCCTTGACGGTACAGGCCCTCAAAGTTGGAAAAATGAAAAAAATACAACTGTAATAAGAGAAAGAGTATCTGCAGAAGACATAAATTTTTTCATAGGTTTTTTCGTTGAGTAAGATTCATGTAATTTTAATTTATTTTTTTATATTATTAGGTCCGGATATACTAGTTATTTGCTAGTTAGGCTTCTTATTGATATTGTATTTTTTGGATTTATGTTTTGGATACGCCTTCGGATGAGGGGAACCAAAAAGGGATGTTGAGGAAATGACGATTCCCCTCATCCGAAAATACCATGCTTTGTTTATTGACATAAATTTTTTTATTGTTGTAATTTTTTGCTTCAAGAAAAGACCTTTTGTGGTCGTATGTATTTTTTGATTTGATTGATTTTTGAACTTTTCCAAAATTTATTGTCTATTCCGCAGGTTTTTGTCTAAAAAATCCTGCGGTAGGTCGGTCAGGAAAAATTTTTTAGCCCCCGAAACCATCACCAATAGATTCCCCGGTTCTAAAAACTCCAATATAACGATTTGAGATGAATCCGAATTGATCCGGGTCAGGGGGCGAAAAGGTGCCATCACCCATAACCCAGGGTGGATCACCCACTAGGTGAATCAACACAATCACCCGCCACCCACTGGGTGAATCACCCACTAGTGGGTGATGCCACCCATTGGGTGATGGGTGGGTGCTATCACCCATTTTTTCGCCCCCTGATCCGGGTGTTGTAGATTCGTTATTGTGATAGGAGCACAGGATTTTTAACAGTTCACTCAAAACGGTTTTTCAACAAAAAAAAACCACTAAATTCTTTTTTACTAATTTAAAAAGCGATCGTTAGGGGAATACTTGGGCACAATCGATTAGATTTTGGAAGATATACTTCCGTAAATAAATTTTTACGCCACTTTGAAGTTGGGGTTATCCCTGATTTTTCGAATCCCCGCCTTACTGAGGGTGTATTTCCGCAAAAACTCGATCAAATTCAGTCCGAAACTACTCAAAATACTCTTATGCTCCCCGTATGCAAAACAAAATCTGAAAAATTTTCATTTTCCACAGGAGTTTTTCAAAAAAGGGGTCAGGAAAAATTTTTTAGCCCCTGAAACCATCACCAATAGATTCCCCATTTGAAAAAACTCACAGTATACGCGGAAAAGACGAATCCGCGTTGATCTAAAAAAGAGCCTATTTTCCCTTCGGGCACATATGGCAATTTTTCGAAAATTGGCCATTTTTGCTAATTTTTGAAAAAATCCCATTTTCTCGCTAACCAAAAAAGCTAGCCTGGAAAAAGACTCCGAGATTTGTGCAGGCCCGACAAATTCTAAATGAAAATTGTGGACTTTACCGTGATTTTGTTGAATAATAGGCCAAAAATGGCGAAATAACTTTTTTTGTTGCAAAATCCGGTCTCTCGGACCCCTCCTAAAACCAATTTTTGTTACAACTGGGAACACAAAATGTGTTACATAGAATAAAGAATATATTTTTTTAGGAAATTTAATATGTACTCCACGCAAAAGAATAATTACTTTACGGATTTAACGAATTCCGATCAAATTTTCAGGAGAATTTTCCTCAACAGTTTATTTGATCAAAGTTTGCGACCATTCGTCAAGTTTTTGAACATCAAGAAAACCAACAACTCTTTTCTTGAAGAAAAATTCTCAGCTAAACAAGAGCAGTTGTTGGCACATTCGCAAAGTGTTGCTACAATTGGCTATGGCTTTCTTTTATTGGATTTCGATGTGAATGAGGTGGGGATAAGAGGGTTTGAGAAAATGTATAAATTGTTTTTTAGCTAAATTTTATTTGCGACAATGGTTTAGCCGCTGGATACAATTTCTATGGTGATCTGGGTGATGCGAAACAAGGTATATTTTTAGTAAATTGTAAATTTGTGCGTTTTCAGACAATGTTTTTTTTTCAATTTTTAAGGTGTCTATTTGGCTAAACATCCTGATTTATGTACACCGGCTCCATGTTGTGAGAATTTTCCACAGCGTTTCTTAATCTTCAAAGTTCTTTTGGGAAGAATCAAGCATGTGCCTCCTTCTTCTGTTACACTCCAAGCCGATCCAAACTTTGACTCCCATCTTTTGGGTCTCCCACCGGGACTTGTTAGAATTTCGAAATTTTCAAGACAAGACCAGTACCTTTATTCCCAGGTTTTTCAAATTTTGCTAAGCACTTGTGTAACGGATTTTTGATTAGATGTTTTTATTTGAACATGGAGAAGATGGAGAGATTGAAAATTTTCCTTCGACAATTTTTCCGGCTGCAGTGGTCGATGTTCGTTTTGAATTTCTCGAGTATATTTTTTTATGTTTATTAATAAATTTGTTAAGTGGTATTTAGTAATTTAATTTTTACTATTTTATTAGGTTGTTTTATAAATCTGCGGTATACTCCAAAATGGGTTCTAACGAATTTTTTTAGGAAGCCATTTTGGGGATATACCTCTGTAGAGGTTCCTTCCAGTGGTCAAAATCGATAACTCCTTCAGATTCGAGTTCTCCATGCCGAAAAAGCCCCCGAATACAAAATTTCAGCCAATTTGGAAAACTTTTTGAAATTCAAATTTTTTACTACAAGGGTCTCCCATTGGAGTCGAAACTCGAATTTTTCCGAAAAGTTCTCCAAATTGGCTGAAATTTTGTATTCGAGGGGGGTTCTTGTATGCTTTTTTTACCGAGCTTATTTTTTTAGATCGAAATTGGTCAAGATAATACCTTCCCACTTTCCAATCTGGAGTGGACTTTTGATTTTTGCGAACAATCCGTTATCTTTAGTCAATATGGAGTCGAATTTTCATACAATGAAGCCTCGCGGAATGTGAGTTTTATTTTTTTTAAATCAATTTTTAGACTCAAAATATGACAAAAAGCAAATTTTAAACTCAAAAATTGGTCGAAAAATCAATTTTTGATCAAAATTTAGTCAAAAATCAAATTTTTTGACTCAAAATTTTTTATTATTTTTATGCAATTTTAGCTACAAGAAGATAGAAATCCATGCTTTGTTTCCGGCTTTTGATGCCTTGTCATATGCTCCCATAACTAGTCTACTATCTGAGCCAAATTTTGGCAAATTGCTCCACAGTCCCGAAGTGATGGTGATGGACCAAGAAGGAAATTCTTTGTATGCGACGTATATAACGCTATCCCCAGACAAGAAATTGAACAATGAGATACTTTTCAAAAAAGGACATAATGCTATGCGAAATCAGCACTTGGTTAGTTATTGATTCATACATTATATTGTGCAGTGG
>JAQGCP010001497.1:0-12247 GCA_034699885.1 Acrobeloides thornei | reverse complement strand
TTAGATGGAACTTTTAATCGAGAACATATTGATTTTGAAGTTTTTTGTGGATTATTTCATACTGAAGTAATTTTTTTAATTTTCATGATCTAGGGGAGGTGGTAAGTCCTATAAAACTTCGAAATTGAACTAAAGAAAACTATTACTCTTAACTTTGACTGTCGATCAAAAGCTTTTCTATATATGGTTTTGAGAATGTATAGAAACCCTCCATGAAACACACCCCTAATACCTCATCACCCATATGGCACGGCATTAGTACGCAGTAGTTAATCAGGGTCCAAATTACACCTATGATAGGTGGTTGCTTAATCACTTATTGTATTTTATGTTTTGTATCCTCAGTTGTTTGTTGTAGTTTGAGCTTACGAACGATGCTTGGCCACAGGACTTTGATGTCTTAGAGCCTAGAGAGCTACGAATCCTCCACTGGTCCAGCAATCCGCTATGTTGTGATTCGGTGGTAAGAATGCTGAGAAACGGAAGGAGCCGCAAGCCGTTATCAGATCTTGCATCAGGATTGTGCAATCACTTGAGCCGAAGGGGGAGCCAGAAGCCGATTTGGAGCTCATTCGATGCGGCTGCAGAAGTCGAAGGCGGTGACCTGCTCTCCTCTTTGCTTTATCGTTTGTTTCACGCTTTACATATATTCGCTTATACGCTTCGTGTTTAGGGCCCTCAACTTGTCGCTGTAAGTAATACTGCCATGCGTTTTTGGAGCATTCTATTTCTTTTTCGTTTGCTTTATAGTCTAACAAACAAATTCATGTGGCGCCACCACGCTTCCGGGCCCACTATTGCGGACGATACACTTTCGGACTAAAACTTGCGGGCCTACACTTGCGGACTAAAACTTGCGGATCTACACTTGCGGACTAACACATACGCCATTTTCAGAACGAAATTTGGGTATTTTTAATTTTTATTCACTTTTTTATGGTGCCTAAACATCAAGCGTTCGAACGATACCCATATTGGCATATAAATTCAGAAGTTAATTTGGGCGCCAAAATTGGTGTATTAAAGCGAAAATTCAGATTTTATTATTTTACTTCCATTCCAGTCTTTTTTAAGGTTATTTACAATCTTTTTGGATCGTTTTAAATGTATAAAAAGTTGCATGATGAATAAATTTTTCGTTATTGAATTATTTGCGAAAAAAACACGCGCACGGGCAAAAAAAGATGATCGTTTCAATAACCAACATATTGAAAATCAGGGAAAGATAAATTTTTTATTTAAAAAACATTCAAAATTGGTCCACAAGTGTAGTATCCGCAAGTGTAGAAACAGCATGTATTAATCCACAAGTATCACTTCGCAAATGTAGATTCCGCAAGTATTACTCCGGATGTGTAGTGGCGCCGCGGCGCGCCGCTAATCTTCTAATCAAGATTTAGAAAGCAATAATATGGTATTGTTTATCCGCTTTCCTACTATCCCTATCTAATGTCGGTATATATATTGCGTGTAAACTTTATTACATGCTCCCAGTGCAATTTTGCATAGCACTTCCAATGCTATTATGGTTTACTTATGCAGTATTGAAGAAAAGCCACCGTATGATGTTACCATATTTGATACTTTGTGTAATAATTTTATTTATTTTACAAATTACAGGGTGATTCAACAAATGAGTTTTTTGCGATTTTTTCAAAAAAATTAAAGTTGTTTAATTTACATTAAAATAATGCTATAGGGGGTTTTTCTATGCGAGGAATCAATTGCGCGTATTGCCGAACCTTGGAAACGCTTCCCTGACCACAAATTAGCCTATTTTCACTTCAATACGCATGCCTATTCCCTGAATCAGGGAAGTGTTTTCAAGATTCGGCAATGCGCGCAATCGATTCCTCGCATAGAAAAACCTCCTATAAGGTTATTTTGGTGAAAATTAAACAACTTTAAATTTTTTGAAAAAATTGCAATATTCTCATTTTGTTTAAATCACCATGTATATTTCTTAGATTTTATATATTTTATTTGGATTAATATCCGAGATACTTTTGGCTATAACCGTTGTTAAGCCTCACTTGCCAGTTTCTCAGTTTATGATTAAAATGAGTTCTACCGATATGATGGGTATGTTTTAGAGACTTTTTTTCGAAATTGGGAGATATCATGAAGCATGAAGAACAGTTCGGAACAGCGAATGAAGCAAAATTAATTATGCTTCGTGGCACAGGAGATTTTTCGATCGATTAGATCAATCCCCAACAATTCGAGTCTGTTTTGAACCAAAAAATCTGTGATGCGCGTCTCAACGAACTCAGTCGTCATTGACATAGAACCGAGTACTACTTATGTTAAAATTTTCAGACTGGCAGATGGTTATCTTACTAACAATAACTATTGGAGCAATAGATGTATTCGCTTGGATGTATATAACGTAGTGCATGTATTTTCATTATATATGGGTATACCATATCAATACTGGGTGTTGTAGCCACCACAGACATGAAGAAAGCAATTTTGAAGTCTGATGAGATAAAAACTAAGAAGCACCAACATTCATACAAGCATATTCATGTATAATTTTAATTATCATATGTTTTTTGTTGGTACAAATTTGTTGTTTTGTGCAATGTTATATAATTTTTTTTAAATTAGGCAAAAGTTTTCGGACCCGACCAGGATTCGAACCCGGACCTCCTGGCTACCGTCAAGAGCACTACCATTGTGCTACCGAGATCTACAACGTGCACAAACACGCACGAAGTTTGTGACTTTCTGCGGGCAAACACGGAAGCCCGCGGGCGAATGAGTCTCGCAAGCAAAATTTGCGGGCAAAACTCATTTTGGCCTGCGGGCGATCCCTCCCCCGAAATTCGGGGGGAGGGGTGTACACGTGTGCACCTCACATCACAGATGGAGCACATAAATTTACGAATTTCGGGGGGGGGGCACCCACAACCCGCAGGCCAAAATGAGTTTCGCCAGCAAATTTTGCGGGCTCATTTCGCCCGCAGCCGCGGGCTTCCGCGTTCGCCTGCAGAAAGTCACAAATTTCGTAGCTGTTTGTGCACGTTTGTCGCTGTGATCTATTTGTGCTCCCCAGATGGAGCACATAAAAGAACGAAATAGTTTGTACATTTATTTAAATTTAGAAAAAATTTCATTTCGAAAGAAAAATAAGAGGTCATTCACATATCACGTGATCATATTTTTAACTTTTTTAGATTCTCCCCTACTTCCTCCGTGATCAAAAATGACCACGGGCTTACCCCTCCCCCCCCCCCACCGTAATCATGATCAACTTTTTTCTTTAAAAAATAGGCATTTTTGATGTAAAAATTGAAATTTTTTTCGATTTTGACCAATTTTTTCTATTTTGGCTAATTTTTTCAATTTTGGCAATTTTTTCGATTTTAATCTATTTTTTCGATTCTGACCAATTTTTTCTATTTTGGCCAATTTTTTCGATTTTAACCAATGATTACCTAAAAATGACCTATATAGGGGTAATTTTATGCGAAGAACCGTTTGCGCGCATTCCTGAAGTGTGAAAACGCTTCCTTGGCCCAATTCAGGGAGGCGGTGTGTGTATTGAAATGAAAATGAAATAAAATCCAGTTGACTTTCTATAGATTTTTCTAGACGAGGAATCGATTGCGCGCATTGCTGAAGTAAAAATGAGTCTTTGTCCATGAATCAAGAGAAACGCAAATATTTTTTTCAGCACTAAAAATATTTTTTTCAGCACTAATGTTTTTTCAACACTAATATCGTTTTTTGATAGAATACAAGATCTCGTTCTAGTTTACTCTAATAGATTTATTGATTAAATAAGAGCTAAATAAAATTATTTTTATAAGAGAACGCAAAAATTTTAGATTTAGTCACACATTAATATTGGAAGTACTTTACGCGGCCTTCCGCGTTTTCGCCGCTGTTCAATGTTTTTAGCGTAAAAGTTGGGAGGAAGTTGCAAAGCTTTTGTCTGGACCATAACGAAAATAGAGTGCTTGCATAAAGATTTTTTCATTGCTTGATATGATGTCTTCGGTTGTAGTTTTTACAAAGATCCGTCAAAAGCCAAAGGCTCTATAAAAAGAGCAAAAGTACAAGAACTCTTGACGATCAGCAGCCTTCCTGACTGAGAGGAGGGTTACACTAGCACTCCCTAAAATCGAGCGAAGGCCGAAAAATTCATAAAGGGTCCCTTATGATTTTATTTTCAACCAAAGGCCGAAAAAACATATGGATGATTTATGATTTTTTTGTCGAACCCCTTAAAATTTTTTCTTTCTACAACCTTGCCTATTCTATTATACTCTTTAAAGAAAAAATGTGCGTGTGTCTGTCTGTGAGGACTAACTTTTTTCTTGCCCTATTTTTTACGGGACTTGGTTCAAGCGTTTAGAATAGTCCAAAAGTCCAAAAAAGTGGGTTCTGGGAAAACTCATCTAAGGGGTGTACTGGACCCCCTCGCCGGGGGTCTAAAAATCAATTTTTCAAAAAGTGCTCCAAATCGTCTGATTTTTGCTCATTTTTACTATTAATAAATAGTGCCTAAGCTCCAACAACAAGCTCAGATGGATTTTTTTCGGCACGTGTTAGTCGATCCATTCAACCAATCTATGTGATTTGTTTTTTGCGGAAGAAGCACAAATAAGTGACTCAATTCTATCTAAGTTTTTTCCCTATTTATGGGACAGGCCGCGTTAAAGGGTTAGTTAGTAGTTCTTGTTGCAAGAGATTACAACAAATTCCCGCTTTGCTTCTAATGTCACTAACCATAATCGAGTTAATCATTTGGTGTGTTTTTTTGTCTCAAGCACTTTTATGAATTCTTGCTGTTACAAATAATTCTATATTAAAAACAAAAAAATAATACATTAGGCCGGAAATCGTGTTTTAATTTCATTGGAGATAAAAGCATACATCGAATTCGGTTCAACCAAATCCAATTGGAGTCGGTCCTTTTCTTTAGCATTAAAATCGCATTTCAGAATCCAGCCCTCCGGCTTGGATTCGATAATTTCCTTGATATTATCCAAACAATCATACGTAAATGCCAGGCATGCAGTAGTACGTTGGCCTTGCAAAAGTAAAGAGTCAACTTTTTCGCGCTTAACCAATCTAACGTGTGTCGGATCTGATTTATAGCCGACTACAACATCGGAGATTCCAACAAGATGGCTTTGCATTGCATGCTTGGTATACTTGAGCTTAAACTTGGGGTTACGGCGATTGATACTTTCGAACTCGGTTATGATTTTCAAATCGTTTCTATCTAAAACATGGAAACTTGTGAGTAGAGAAAAACAAACTTACTTTTATCAACAGCGTCTACTTCAGCCGTATAGACGCATGAAATCGGAGGCTTGGCATTTCTAGTAAAGACGCCTAGATAAACTTTAAAAGACTTTTCGAAATTATCCACCGGAACACTCGTATTGGACTTGACCTAAGAATTTTTTCAATTCTAACACTGAGATCATGTGCTCTCGTCTTATAAAAATGCAAAAAGGAAGTTGGCCCTAAATTTTACAAATCTATGCCCCCTTCAAAAACCATAGAAGGCAAAGAGGGAAAATTACTTTCTACTAGCTTCACGGTCACCGTTATTAGGCGGCCGTGAATCTAGTAGAAAGTAATTTTTGAGAATTTTAGCTCAGAATCGTAGACATTTTATTTTAAAATAAAGTGGAACCCCTAAAGGAAAGGTACCAATTTTCGAGAAGTTCAATATTTTCCGGCATTTTTACAGTAATAGTTACCTTTGGATTATCAGTCGTAATATATTGTTCGAATTTATGTCCTAGATAAGTTAGACGTTTATGCTCGTCCGTGAGCTCCTCTTGATTTGCGCCTTCACAAAGAAATATCACATCTCGGAACTTGCATGCGAGAATTGTCCAATCATATTTATCGTTGTAAATTGTAGTCGAAAGAGTTGACAAGAGTCCTCGATATGTAAAGAAATCGGCATCTCCAACGATCTAAAATTTTAGTATCGATTTCTGGACCCATGGCATTGATGTATTTGTTTACATAAACATAAACAAATTAGCATTGTTTATGTTTACAATCATGAAAATAACATTTTATAATTTTTCCTTTGTTGTAGCTATAATAACTCGACAAGTTTATAATTTCTTTATAAATTGTAAACCAATTCAAATTTTATTTGTTTAGTTTATGTTTACTTGTAAACATTTGAAAAAATTAAGAATATATAGTGTTTAGTAAAATTCTTTTGATGTAATAACACAAAATAAAACGTAAAAACATTGAATATTATTATATTATATAATTTAAAGGAGAAGTGTGTGTGTGTGCGGGCTAACTTTTTTATTCGTCCTAAAAACTTTTTCTTTTTGCTCATAATCGACTCAGAATTTTGCCCTGAGTCCAAAAAAGTATGTCCTGACCCTGGAAAAATTCATCTAAGGGGTCTACGGGACCCTCCTACTCCCACCAAGTGGAATTTTCCTTTGTAACAAGTCAAACTTTGTTAAAATTATATTTAAGACTCTGTGGCGTAGTGGCAAAGCCAACAGCCTTTATGCCACAATATAGTCGGGTTCGACTCCCAGCTCCGGCAGAAGTTTTTTGCTCAAAAAAATTTTTTCGATTTTTTTAAATTGAATCAAAAATTGCCAGATTCAATTTAAAAATATTTATTGAAACGATTGACTGTCTTTTTATAATTCTAATTTTTATCATGCTATTGTGACCTGCAGGTTAAAGGGACGGTGCACGCCGAAATACTCTTTAAAGGAGAAGTGTGTGTTCTGTCTGTGCAAGCAACTTTTTTATTCGCGTTATTTTTTTTTAATTTTGCTATATATATGCCTAAAATTTTGTCCTGAGTCCAAAAAATTAGTTCCGACTCTGGGAAAAATCATCTAAGAAGGCTACGGACCCCCCAACCCCCGCCGGGGGTCCAAAAATTGATTTTTCAAAAAGTGCTCTAAATTGGCTGATTTTTTGTACTCTGGGTTTTTGACTATGGGGAACATGAATTTGAAGGTCCCGACTCTGGGAAAAATCATCTAAAAGGGCTACGGGACCCCCAACCCCCGCCGGAGTTTTCGAATTAGGGGGGACCCATCGCTCGTCGGGCCAAAATGATGGGTACCCTCTCACTCATCGGACCAAAATTAGGGGGGACCCTTTCACTCATTGGCCCAAAATTAGAGAGGACCCGTCACTCATCAGCCCAAAATTAGGGGGGACAAATCATTCATCGGACCAAAATTAGGGGGGGGGGCCTCTCACTCATCGACTACAATTAGGGGGCCCTCTCACTCACCAGGCCAAAATTAGAGGGACATCTCACTCATCGGCCCAAAATTAGGGGGACCCTTTCACTCATTGGCCCAAAATTAGGGGGGACCCGTCATTCATCGGCCCAAAATTAGGGGGGACCCATCACTCGTCGGACCAAAATAATGGGGGACCCTCTCACTCATCGGCCTAAAATTAGAGGGGGAACCCCTCACTCATCGGCCCAAAATTAGGGGAGACCCATCATTCATCGGCCCAAAATTTGGGGGGGGGACCCATCACTCGTCGGACCAAAATGATGGGAGACCCTCTGACTCATCGGCCCAAAATTAGGAGGGACGAGTACCGCCGTAAATCACTCGGAACATGAGGCCGAAGGCCGAGCATCGCAGGAAATCATTCTGAATGCGAGGCCGAGCACCGCCTATAGTCCCCCTTATGTTTTTGCCCAAAATTTGAAAAAAATTAATTTTTTTGGTAAAAACTCCTGGACCTACGTGTAAATTTAGGACCAAAAACGCTTATGTTACGACCCACTTCTTAAATTTTTTGACCAAAATACATGGACCCAGTCCCCCCTCAATTTTGGGTCCATGACTGAGTGGGTCAGGGGAAGACTCCCCTCCTCCCTTGCCGATCTATGCAGCCCCCTACTTGCCCATGTATGGGAAGGGGCCCCCTTTGGCTATCTGTAGCTATTCCCTCCCCCAGGCTACGCCACTAATGGTTAAATTAGAACTTACATTCTTCAAGCTTGCGTTGGGCATAGTATTAGCCTTTGCCAGAATCCATCGAAATTGGTCTCCCAACTGTTCGGCACGCGGATTCCGAAATATGTACGTACCAAGTCCGTCCATTAAATTCAATGGCGGGTTCAAAATTCTTTCCAGAAATGGCTCATACAGATAGCGTAAATGGAACTGATCCAAAAGAATTTGGCTGTTTTCATCAAAATGAAACTGGCTAATCTCTTTTAGAGGAATTAGTTTTCCGTCCAGATTTCGATCTGATATTTCGATAAACCCAACCATTTTTACTATAAATAAAAACTTAGTGGATTTTTCGGAAAATGCAGAAATAAAAAGAGACAAATATAATCGAGAGCAGTAGATGATTTCTCAACGTATCAATTTTTCTTTTTTTTACACTGAAAAAGGCCACGCAAGGATGCAAAATTTTTCAATTGGCTCCAACTCTTGAAATGGGATAAAAGAATTTGCTAATTTTTTCTCTTTTAAGGCTGCCCACTAATCATCGTAATCAAAGCTAATTGGTGCACTAATTCGTATTAAATTTTACGACGGTATTAGACAAACGCGTCGTAATTTTACGACAATGCCGTCGTAACCAGACGTTAACAAATGGGCCCCAAAAAATTTTTCCGTTGATCAGTTGACTAAAAAATTCCGGCTATTGGTGGACCAAAAATTTTTCTGTGGGATAGTGAAAAAAGTTAAATTTAATTAAGAATTTTCCGTCGATGATCGGTTGACCCGAAATTTTGGTGATCGGTTGAGGTGACAATCAGAAACTTAGAATTTTTCCCAAAAAACATGCTTTTTTGACAGTTTTTCGTAAAAAATGATAAGTTTTATATTGAATTACAAAAAAATCAGAGCGTAGAATTGTTGCTCGCATCGAGAGGAATCCTTTGAGGGGTCGACCATGAAAATCGGACAAAGGTTTCGAGCTACACACCCTTTTGAAGAGCTGCTCCGTATACCATTTTCACAATTTCCCACTTTTTTCATTTCTTTTGTTTTTAAAGCTCAGCTATGTTCGGGTTGTATTTTTTAGACAAAAATGACGAAATCTAAGCGAAGAAAGTCGACAGAAAAAGTTTGGAAGATTTCAAAAAGCAACCGTACTGCACAAGGTCTTCATCTTGAAAGTTGTTTACTTTGTTTGTTATCATAGCGTTTATTCGCTGTAACACCTTTTTTGGATCAAAATTGGGTGTTAACGTGTGGTCGTAACATTTTTATTTGAAAAATTGCGTCGTAAAATTTTACGACGCGCATCGTCGTAAAATGGGTTTGCAAAAATGTTGTTGGAAAATTTCTTGAACTAGCTTCGTAAAATTGGCGAGGATAATCGATTGGCAACGATTGTAGGAGATAGCTCGATTTTTAAGTCCGTAACAAAATGGATGACTCTAATTTTTGCATTTTAATAATAAAATTGACTATGTAGAAAATTTTTACAACGGTTTTGATATAGACTTTGAACTATCCTCATGATAACTTCCCTTGTTAGTTCAAATATGCTGTTGGTTTTATTATTCATGTGGATTTTTTGCATCAAGTCGCCAGTTGATAAACTCTCTGATGAAATGGCACAATCAGAAATTTTTTTAATACATAAAATTGCATGACTCTTTCGAAATCTTTATTTGCTTCGAAAGAAACGAGAAATTAATAAAGTTTAAAGTGATTAATACAAATTTAAATTTTATTAACAACAAAAAGAGCAACCACAATATAATTAAGAGACGATATCTCGAGACTTCGAAAAAAATCGATCAAAAGTGGCCGTAGTAAAAAAATTGTTCAAAAATATTTTAAAACATATCATACCCCCGTTTTTGGAGTCGAAAAACACGAATTTGAAGTCCGTTTTTCGATCCGACTTAACCATACTGAGATACGGCGTTATTCTTTGTGTTAATATAAGATAAACCTCAAAAAATTATAACTCCCATAAGGCTAAGCCTAGATCGAAGCCTAGGCCTAAGCCTTGGTATAAATTTTATGTCACCAACTGGCAATTTCCCCCAATTGACAATTGATGACATAAATCTATGTCACCAACTGGCAGAGATTTTATGTCACCAACTGGCATCTGCCCTTTTTTCTTCTTAGCATGTATGGCAAAACACAAAAATGATTCGAAATAATTTTTTATATCAAACACATCTTTAAAAATGTCAAAGACTATTTTGCATTACTAATTTGATGGAAGTTGTCTGAACTTAGGTATATGTGTCATATAAATAGCATAGATAAATGTATGAGACCATGCTTTTCTATTTTATTTATCTTTTCTTTTAATACGAGTTTTTAGAATAAAGTTTTTGTTAAACCTCGAAAATTTGGCACTATAACTTTCGCCACAAATCTCGCCACGCTAACTTTCGCCATGTAACTTTCGCCACGTAACTTTCGCCACATAACTTTCGCTACATAACTTTTGTCTCGATAACTTTTACCACTTTCGTGTTAATAAACATATTAATTTCAGGCTAATTGAGTTGCCTGATTTGCAATAAATATGTATATTGACACGAACGTGGCGAAAGTTATGTGGTGAAAGTTATAGTTTTTTGGCAACGTGGCGAAAGTTGTTGTGGCGAACATGAAACGTGGCGAAAGTTATAGTGCCGAAAATTTTGACACATATATTCGTCATGTGAAGAATGTCGCGTAATATTTTTATTCCGATCTATTTAGATCGAAGCATTTTTCGCCGACACTTGTTGTGTAACTCATTGTTGGACTTTGTTTGGTTATGTACGGGGGGAGGGCAAAAGTCCTCGCCTAAGAGGCAGAAGTCCTCGCCAAGGGCGAGGACTTTTGCTGAGATTAGTCCCTAATTCTTACCCCCTTTTAAATTTTTTCCCCCAAATTTAAGCAACCAGATCGAAATTTAAGCAAATTTCAGACAAAAAGAACACTCTGCTTAGATTCTTGTGTTCTTTTAACTTTCTTCTTTCCCCGTTCGAGGAGATCGGCTCCTACGACTGACACAAAAGGCACCAATAATACAAGAATAGAAGTTTTCATTTTATACAATAGAACGAATTTTTTTCTATACTAGACTAGAACCTTGCCTATTACTAATGGCGATTTAATGAAGTTACTTTTCCCATTATCGATAGCTTTTATATGAAACTTTTTTGTGTAGGCCATGACCAACTAGCACAGAGTTTATTCAAATTTGATGAGGCAAAACGAAAAAAATCAAATTTCCATGCAGAAAAAATGTTCTCTTGTTCGATTCATTTTTGAAACCATCGAAAGCTTGTACATAATATGTACAACGTAGGTGTTCTTTTAGTCGAACTATGTTAGTTGAAAAAAGTGTAGGATGTTTTTCGTGACCCAAAATTCCTTGTCATGCTTTACAAAATGTATGTTAGACCTATTCTCGATTTTTGTTATCCTAGTTTCAATTCAGATTCAAAGTAAAATACCAAAATTATCGAAAAGGTTTAACGCACTTTCACTCGATATATTTTCCTCCGCTGTTGTAAACTCTCTTATCCAGTTATGCCATCTTATTCTGAACGACTAAATTTTCTGAAATTGAATACCCTAGAATCTCACCACCTCAAAATGGACCTTATCCTCTATCATGAACTTATCACCGGAAAATTTTTCATGGAAACAAGCTACCCATTATGTTCAAAGAATCGCATTTCCCGAACAAATCCTAGAGGTATCCTATCTCAAAATGCTAGGAAAAATGTCCGTCACAATTTTTTCCTCAACCGTCTCAGTCGATTGTACATCAAATTGCCACCTGATTGTATCATTTCCTCCAATTCTCTTTAGAAACTGTTAAATACCCTGCGTATAGCTGGAGGGATTTTAAATAGTAGGCAAGTTTGAAATGTACAGCTTGGGCTTTATATATAGTTTTATTAGCACTTAGAGCAAGCTTACAAACTAAATTTTAAGTTATAAAAAAGCATAAAAATTAGCATAAAAAATGACATGAAAAATTATGAAATCTATCACAAAAGCGACGACGATCGAGCGAGCGAGATGAAAGAAAAGTGACTGTGTCGGTCGGCTAGTTGAGCCTTACACGAACGTGATCGATAGGCACGCATAAGGGCATGCTATGCTGGGTCGGTCGAGAGGCGGCTTATCACACTATAGAGATTACTGCCCCCCCCCGTCACGAAATCCTGCCTACATGCCTGTCTATAACTATACCTAATCTTTTCAGTAGTGCATCCTTTGTTCGCTTTGTTGCTGATTCTTATCCTAATAACCCTATTTGGAGG